>VUQS01038946.1:0-16780 GCA_015108495.1 Heterochromis multidens | reverse complement strand
ACGACCCAGGAATCAAGACAGCAAATTACAGGAAAATCAAAGTAACAAAACTAGAAAGTCCATATTACTCAAAACACTGGGTCACAGACCCAGGACCATGACAATATTTTGATATGAAGGCTCCTGTAACGTGAGCCAGTGATTGATTGATAAATAAATAGGGGACTATAGTTGGATAAAAGACACATAATTAATGCAGGGATGGTTGTTGAGCCGAACAGAGCAGGTCATAGCAGGGGAATGTGTGACGAAACGCGCGGAAAACCGTCCAGAGCAGCGGGAGAACTGTAGCTGAGCTTAGCAGAGAGTGCAGAGGGTGAAGAACTAATCTGGGCAAATAAAAAGTGAAATACAGAGCAGAGCAGCCGAATCGGACGGGTTTCAGGCCTGAGGAGCAGAGCTGAGGTGGTGCAGGGCTACAGACTGAGGCGGACTAGTGTGGACGATGGATGAAGGAAAGATGCAGGTCCGGTGATGTGGAAGGTGTGATAAACTTTCACTGCTGTACTTTTAAAATAATTCATTTATTAAACTGTGTTTCTTATTCTGTTATTGGCAACTGTCAGTTGTAAAATGTAGGCAATGAGCTGTTCAGTCTGTTTCACAGTGAGTGCTTTGTTTTCATACCTCTTTTATTTTAGCATAACTAACACCACTCATTATCCAAAATTCAATTTTAACTTTTCCATAATGATCTTCTTCTACAATAATTACATTTTTTAGATGTATTAAGTATTGTGTTGTTTTTTGTAATCTTTATTAGTGAATTCTAATATATATTTTACCTCAAAATCATTTGTAAAATTAATAACATCCCTAAAATTTACTCTTAAATTCTTAATTTGTCAAATCTTACTTATAATTAGAAAGATTTTGCCATTACTGCTGTTGTTGCAAGGTGGGATCAAAAACACCACCATTGAGAGTTCTAGGAAGTTTGTAATTCTGGCAGTTCTAGTTTTAAGGAACCAGCTTCACTTTTCAGACCTGAAAGCTATTTTTATATCTCTCTTATGTGGACTATAACTCCGAAACACTATAAACTAAAGCTGAGGTGGCCTCAGACTTCCAATTTCAATTTATTTATTTATAATGGACAATGCAGCTTAACATAGTTCCAATATGGAGCATGAAACCGATGTGCTGCACATAGAGTTTATAGCTTGAAGGCACATTTGGACTGCAAATTCCAAATCATTTCATTATGTCATTGTGAAGTAATAGATTATTTATACTAGACATTTTTGATCATTCACAACCATGTCCAAAATCATTCATGTTCATTTTCACCCTGCTGCTTGGTCTCCATTTGCGCACACACAACTCAGCACTGCCCTGTAAATCCAGAGTTTTCCATTGCTGGCCACTGTTCATCTTTAATGGAGCATGAGGGGGTGCTCCAGTGTTTTGCTGACGGGCGCCAACACAGTTGTTAAGTATTACTCATTCACTTCCCCGAGCCAGATCAGGATTAGATGCAGAAATAGTGTTCTCGATGATATCTCACATAGTTGAATGTTGAATAAATAAAAGCGATTTAAGTGCAAATAAACAATTCTAGGGTCTCAGGGGACTTTTGGAATATTGCATGTTTACAGTTAAAATCATCTCAGAATGATTCTCTGCTGTTTAACTGTCTGTATTTACTCGTCCTATTCATTTATGTACCACTGAATTCCCAGACACACATAATCTCACTAGCACACTGTCTTTTTTTAATGCACAACAATGCCTGTAGCAGGGTTCAAGTACATTTACAAGATTTATGTTTGTTCTTGCATCTCTCTTGGGGCTGACTTGCTCCAAGTTTAGGACTTAACTTTGCTTTTTTACAATTGAATGGCTGTACGCAGAGCACATTCAGCCCATTGTGGGAATACGCGTATAATGAATCAGGAAGAAAACAACAAAGCTTTCAGAGGTTGGTTGGTGTCTGTGTCTTTTCAATCATCACTATAGAGGACTCCAAGGTGAAAATCCCATGGCGAGCACTCTCACCATTTGTCAGTCAGTGCTAGCTATATCTGCCTGAGAACAAGGGAAGTGTTGTTTGTCCAGGCATGTATATACAGTATATTTTTGTGTACATGTATGTGTGTATATAAAGGTTTAAAAAAATCAATCAACAGTTGTCTGGCACTGCTTTGTGAATAAATATTCTGGTCTACTTCTGATTTCTTATGAAATGTAGGCATTCTTAAAAACCCAGCATGTTTTACAGTTCCAATCAGACAGAAATTCAAACAATTTCAATTAAATCTTTTTTTCCAGGATATTTTCAACAGCAGGCCAATCACAAGGAAGGTTGATGTTATTTAAGTATGTTGATCTCAAAGAAGTATACACATAGAGCCTTAATAAACTTCTTTACTGACAAGATTACAGCCATTAAAAAGCAATCAACTATGGTGCAGTTTTACCTACTGAGAAAAGTGAAAGTATCCTTGAGTCATAAAGTAATAAACCAGATTTCAGTTAGCTTGCAGCTGTTGGTTGTTTTGTCCAAATGATGAGTTTCTGACTATCCTGTGAGGTAAAGTCAGTACATTCACTGTATAAAGTGTTGATATTGGAAGCTTCTCTCCACCCTCTAAATGGCAACAAGCTTGCTGATTCCCCCTGGAGAGAGAGCTTTAGCTGAGTAAAAGCTAGCCATCTACAGCATCACTCACTTCCTCAGTTAGCCTCACAACCAGTGTTGCCATGCTTACCTTTGTCAGAACTGGAAGATTAATGCTTTTTGCAGCCGACAGACACTCAATAACCTGGTGTAATGCTATGACACAAAATAATGCAAATACTTCCGCAATGTAAAGACTGTCAGTCAACCATCTTGCTAGTATTTTGTTGCAAGAAAAGAAAAAGGCAAATTAACCTAGCCACGGGGAACCACAAGCCAGTGTATTCCTAGTACCAGTCCCAAGCCCAGATAAATGGGGAGGGTTGTGTCAGGAAGGGCATCTGGTAGGAGTGACAGATGGTGGGGATGGGATTACATCAGGGATCAGCTCTGAGCCATTTCTTGTTTGCAGCGGTGACAGATAGGGGTGTACTATGATGTTTGCTGATGACATTGTGATCTGTAGTGAGAGTAGGGAGCAGATGGAAGAGAGCCTGGAGAGGTGGAGGTATGCTCTGGAGAGAAGAGGGATGAAATTCAGTAGAAGCAGGACAGAATACATGTGTGTGAATGAAAGGGAGACAGGTGGAAAGGTGGAGATGCAAGTAGCAGAGGCAGTAAAGGTAGAGGAGTTTATATACATGGGGTCAACCATCCAAAGCAATGGACAGGGTTCAAGAGAGGTGAAGAAGAAAGCGCAGGCACTGTGGAGTGGGTGGAGACAAGTGTCAAAGTTGATGTGTGACAGAAGGATAGCAGCAAAAGTGAAAGGAAAGGTTTACAAGATGGTACTAAGACCTGCTATGATGTATGTATCATATGTGTATGTATGATGTATGGTTTGGAGACGGTGGCTCTGAGAAAAAGACAGGAGGCGACCCTTAAAGGGAGCAGCTGAAAGAAAAAGAAGAAGAAAAGGAACAGGTGAATCCATAATTTCACAAATTGGCCACAGTAGCATTTAAAAGGTTAAATGTAGCAAAGAAACGTTTACACAAAATTGGTTTCCTAGCATTTAACCATCCTTCCAAAATTTCAGAGGTCAGCTGTTGAGAAGAAATTACGCTTTGCTCTCTTTCTGTTAGCATTTTACTTCCTCCAAATAACAGACTATATGTAATTAGCCCAGAATTTCATCCAAAACAATCCGATAGCTGGTTTGACAAGTTGTGGGTGTGTTCCCTGCAGGCTAGCATCCAGCTATATAGAGAAAATTAATGTATGCAAGATACAAGACATAACCATTGAAGGATGACATCCTTCTTCCTTACTATATTGTTATGCACATACTCCACTGAATTTACTTTTAGTCATGGACAGTGGAGGGAGTTCTGGCTCTTTAATCTGCATTTAATGTAGATTAAAGATTCAACCCCATTGTTCCTTACTGAGAGCACTGTAAGAATAATTTGCAAATGGGGCTGCGAGATATATCTCATGTGCAATGAAATATAGAGTTTGTAGTGTGTTAACAAGTGTATGCCCACTGTATGTGTGTGTGAGAAAGAAGACGAACGTCTGTGTGTTTTATGTGTGCATTTGTTAGAGATGTTTTGCACAGTGGAAGAGGTTGCACAGAGTCCTCTCATCTGTAACAAGAGCCTTTGTATCGACATGCTCAGTTCTCATCATAAGTAGAAGAAAGGATGCATGGAGCTTATCAATATGCGAATGCTGTCAGTAGTTTGGACTTTTTTTTTCCTCTTTCAATTTCCTGTTTTGAAATTATACTCTTTATTGAAAGATAATAATGATGTTTAACAAGATACAGTAGCTGCTGAATATTTATGAGAAAGCCACATTGCAATAGCAGTCTGTGGGAGGTATACAGGCAATACCATAACTACAATATTTGAAGTATTATCAATGTCATTATTAATAATTCAGTACCTCCAAATCTATTCAGGAATTCCATTGATACAACTTCAAGAATGGAATTGCTCCAGAAAATTGTGACATTAGAATTCTCTGCAAACACTAAATTATTGTGTTTTTGAGGCTTAATAATGCCTAAAAATAGATATCTTGAGATAAACATCTTAGATTCTAGACAACATTACGTAAGAAGATATGTGACACCACCCAGCAGAGCGAAGGTGGAAAAAAAAATCAGAACATTTAAATCTAAAATAGGTTAAATGTTTAACAGTGACATTCTTTTCCAGAAGAAATGCTTTCATTTTGACAGATAATCCACAAATCTGACTGTCATTATTCTCAATGAGGACCATTTTCAAAAGGCAATATTTTGAGGCAAAAACAATTCACTTGACTGGAATCACCGTGATCAGTGTATTAGCTCATGCAGAGAGAAGTACATCTTTTGGAAGTAATATATTTTTGTAATTTTGTTCAAGCAACCATTTAAAGTGCCTACTGTTTTTGTGAGTCATCTCCTAATTTGCTCTACTTTTTGACAAAATAATTTTTGGTATAAAAGAAAATTCTATGATTTAGGCCTGAACACATAAGTGGTGATACAAATTGAATATACTAACACAACAGTTGCACAGACTGAACAATGTGTACATAGATCTCAGTAAAAGCTCTTAAAAACTACATCTTAATTATGAAGTACTAGTGCAAAATGTAAAAAAAAAAAAGATATCATGAAAAAGGTAATTGTTTTTTTCTTTTTTCAAATGTAATCAGAAAGGTAACGCTTCATATATTCTATATTAATTACACATAAGAAGAAATATTTCTACCCTGTGGTAGTTATGGCCTATAGCTCACTAAAATCAGAAATCCAGCATCTCACTTTATTATCATATTTTCTAAAATTAATTAAAAAAAAAGATTTACAAAACTAAAATGCCCAACTTCTGAAAAGTATGTTCATTTATACACTCAGTACTTGGTTGCAGCAACTTTACCATCAATTATTACATCAATGAGATGTGGCATGGAGGTGATCAGCTTGTGGCACTGCTAAGGTGTTACTGAAGCCCAGGTTGCTTTGATAGGGGCCTTCAGCTCAAGTGTATTTTTGGGTTGGGTGTTTTCTCATCATCCTCTTGAAAATACCCCATGGGTTCTCTAAGGGTTTTGGTAGTAGTTTTGGGTCCTGCCCACAGAAATCTGACAAGAAATCAGCATCTCCATAAAACTTGTCAGCAGATGGATGAAGTGCCCAAAACCTCATGGCAGATGACCGCCTTGACTTTGGACTTGATAAAATACAGTGGACCAAACTCAACCAACGCCAGCCGATGATATGGCACCCCAAATCATCACAGACTGCAGAAACGTCACGACTTTACGCACCTTGGATATTGTGCCTCTCCACTCTTCCTGCAGCTTCTAGGACCTTAATTTCTAAATGAAATGCAAAATCTACTTTATTCTGAAAAGAGGACTTTGGGCTACAGTCCAGTTATTTTTCTCCTTACCCTGCATAAGACGCTTTTGATGTTGTCTCCGGTTCAAGAGTGGCTTGATATTAGAAAAGTCACAGTTGTAGCCGCTTTCCTGTGCGCGGTGGCTCTGGTTCAGTCCACACCTTGTGAAGTTCTCCTGAATTATTGAAAACTTATTTTGACCATCCTCTCAAGACTGCGGTCATCCCTGTTGCTTGTGCATCTTTTCCTGCCACACTTATTTCCTTCCTGTCGACTTCCCATTAATATGCTTTGATACAGCACTCTGCTGAAAAGGCTGGCTCTTCACAATGACTTTCTGTGGCTGCTGGTGCCTCCTGAGGACTAGGGCTGTGATGATCTCAGATTTTTTAAATCACAATATTCATGGTAAAAAAATTTTTTAAATCCTTTATTAGCAACAATGCTTTCAGTCATACTCATCTATAGTGTTGCCTAAAAAAGATGACAAATGATAACCAAATGAAGTCAACTCAAAAGTCTATAACTATAAATAAAACATATTGCATTTCATCGTTTTAAATATGATGGTTGTCATCAATACACACTTTTCCTGATACTCATACTACAGACAACATCACACTTCTGCTTTGGAAAAATTCTTCAGCTCTGTTGTGACATTGGAATAGACGTCCTTAGAAAGGTCACTCAGCCTCTAAATGTTTGCTGGGATGCATGTTGTATGTGAACCTTATGACTGATCAAGATTACTTGGAGGGAGTCACATTACAACGCACTAAAAGTTGGTCTTGCATGCCAGGCTTCACCCCCTGTGGTTGTATTTATGTTTATGCTCCATTTCCTTAGTCCCAATGATCATGATAGCCCCGGCACTGATGCTTTTCAGACAGGACCTGAATGTTAATGAAACAGTAAAATGCAGTGGCGCTGGACAAAAAGACATCTGGATATAAACTCTGTCCCTCTGAGTAGGTCAAGCATCACATGACGAGGAGAGTTGTGAAGATCCAAAAGTTTGGGAGGGACGTAAAACAACACTATTTGAACCGGTAACATTTTCTTTAGAGCAGCTGATTAATTCGATGTCTGCCTGTATTTAGATCTACCACCTTTGGTGGTATGGTGCTTTACCTTGAAAACTTGTGGGGCTGAGGTATGTTTGCACGCAAATGTAAAAAAAAGCAAACACAGGGGTGGATAAAGCAGTAACACAGTGGGAAGAAAATAAATGCCATCTGTCCACTTTTTCATTGAGAAAATAATAAAGACGCTTGGCAAAACAAATCCTTCAATCAGCCACACCAGCGTTTCACAGCTCTATACTCTGGCTTATTGCCAAGGATTTTAACTACAGACTATATATTTAATTTTACTCTTGTAAATTTTCAGTTCCGTGCAACAAAAATGAATAGCAGCTTTTAAAATTCCACACCAGTAACTACAGATTCTACAATGATGAGGGTTTTAATTTGTCAGTGACCTTCAAATTTACCGGTCTGTGGAGTATTGATGAAACCATAAGGCTTCTAGAAAGCACTATCATAAAATACGGTTTACTGTTTACTGGCAATTCTTTTCATTTAGATACTGTTTTTGTAGACAGCCAGTTTTCAACTGTAAACCTCAAAAAAAAAAAAAAAGATCTATCTCAGCAAGATAGACAGCTCAGAGCTCTATTATTTTACACGTTGCCCAGCCCTGCTTGTCCTTTAACACAGCAATACAGGGTCTTTGTTTTTAACAGTGAGGATTGCACTTCATAATTTATTCCTCTAAATCCCTTTTAAATCCCCCCCATGGCATATTCTGGTTGTGTGTGTTGTGTGGTTGTAACACTTCAGCAATCCTTGTCAAAGATAGCTGAATAGGGCCCACCCAAAAGATAACTGTATGTATGAGTGTGAAATGTTTCCACAACCCTGTCACATAAATGCCAGTTTAATTAATTAACATTACTTTTTCACAGGGAGTTAGAACCCTTAAGTAAGGGCTGAGTCTGCATACAAAAGGGCGATGAATAAGACAAAAGATAGCCAGTTAGTTTTATAATGCCACCAGTGTTTTGTGATGATGGTGGCTTCTTATATCCTCTCTCATACCAGAGCCTCTCTGTGGACCATAATCACCACATTTGTTGGATGCAGAGACTCTGAGAAACAGTTAATGACCCTGTAAACAAGCGAGCGGTGCCTGTATAGCTAGCACATTGCTAAATGTCAAAAGAGAGAGAGAGAGGAGTAAAGCAAGAGCAAATAGTTAAAGAGAGTTCTGGGCTAGAGATAGGATGGAGAGGATGTTGTTGTTTTGTTTCTTATTATTTTGGTGCGATGTCAATTACGGGAAGGGGTGTTGGGGTGTTGGGAGAGGCCTATTCAAATCCATAACTTATCTGGGGGTCAAGGGTCAATGTTTGCATACACAGAAATATGCACTGATAACTGAATCAATTTAGTTCTGCCCCCGAGGTCTTCAGTAAACTAGCCAATAAAATGAAAGCAATAAAAGAATTCAATCTCCACTCATGCATTTAAAAGGAGGTGACATTTTATTTGCATTTGATTAAAAGAATGAGGATAGAAATGTAAATATTCTCACCATATAATTAGGTTTGACAGTGTCTGTCAGCAGCTTTGAGCCCTTCATTTGCTGTCTCTTGCTGTTAAGTTAAATAAAGGGTGCAAACAGACATGGAGAAATTCGATAAATCAAGCAGCAGAACCCCAATAAATTTCGATTACAATTCATTGGAAAACTTAGGGTGAGTCCTGTCTTTTTGTTTTATCCAAGGTATCCAAGAAGAAACATATTTAACAAAGCCAAAATACAAAGAAATTTGCCAGCTGGAGAGTGCTAATTCATAGAAATACCTGCAACAAAAGTCAAACTGCGAGACCCATGGTAAATAAACAGGTAAATCAATATGCAGTGAATTCCGCAATTAACAACCAGAAGAACATGTAGCAAAGGGATATCTTTTGACTGATGTGCTGTTTAGGTTTGAAAAACAGCAGTCAGCGAATCAATATGGGAGTTTGTTGTGGGTAAGTTAATTGAGAGTAGTACTGGAATCACTGTCAATATCGATTTAGCAAAGAAAATATCTCTGTCACGTGCTTATTTGTCAATGTGATATCATGGGATTGCATGAAAAAAACAGCACGTCTTTTCAGCATATTTTGTGTCATTTCTACTCAATCACAAGTGTTTTGTGTGACATTCAATGAAGCTGAAATGGTGCACAATTAATTCTGGAAAACATTAAGGTCAGATGGTCAATTGATTATAATGACAGTGTGCAGGTTAGGGTGAGGATTAAGGTCAGGGTTAAATTGTTCTTCATCTCTGCACAGAGATTAATGGACCATCAGAATGAGGCGAAACAGCTCACGAAAGTAAAAAATGCATTGTTATAACAGACAAAATGACTTAATCCTGTGATACATGATCTTTTCTTATACTAAACCTGGGCTGCGTTCATCCTATTTTTTTTTTTTTCTGAAATGGTAGTATGCTGAAAACCCTGTTATGCTACTCCAGTATTCCACCTATGGCTCATTTATTGTGTGACCTACTTTTTAATACGGCAGGGTTTTACTGCTGATTGGGTTACACAACCCCACCTACTGAGATGTGCAGTTTCAAGGAAACATATCTTTTAACGTTAAACAATGGGCAACATCTTGTCATGGTTCAAAAACTGGACTGTTGCAGTCTGACAAATGTTTTCTGTCCATTGGTGGAATATCTGTGCAATTTAACAAGCTTTAAGAAGCTTTTAAATGCTTTATCCAAAATGGCTGCCTTCAATTAAATCTTTGCTGATTAAATAGGTGTCCACTTTTCCCCCACTCTTTTTCAGTTATGTAAACTGAATCAGAAAAGGTGAAGCCATATTGGAGTGTATTTTGTATAGTTTTTCCTTCTTTTCTCATTTTTTCCGACATGACTTTCTGTATACTGCTTACATGATCGAAATAAATTGAGCAAAACAAAAACAATTTTGTTTTGTTGTGTTTCTAATTCCATCCATCCATCCATCCATTTCCTTAACTGCTTGTCCAATTCAAGGTGGCAAGAGGAGCCTATCCAAGACGTCATAGGGCAAAAGGCAGGGTACACCCTGGACAGGTCACCAGTCCATCAAAGGGCTAACCGAAAGACAGACACCCATTCATTCATTCAAAAAAAAATCTGTGAAAAAATGTAAAAAGTTACAGAAGTTTATGGGCATTTCTGTAAATGGTAAAATTCAATCTGTGATTAAAAATTAAGGAAAAAATACATAAAAAGTCAATACAGAAAATTCTTTTTTTTTTTTTAAGTGTTGTTTCTAGTTCTCTCTGACTTATATCTTTACTTGTTGCTGTGATCATGTTTAGATTTAGTCTTCATGTTTCAGTGTTTGTTATGTCTTTTGGGTACTTCTGGATGTACTTTGAAGGTTAGTTTTCTTTTGTATCTTGTTCTGCTTTTATTTTAGCACAGATGAGAAGGAAATGCTGGTGGAGCTAATGAGGGCTGGACATATGTATGTAGTCCTCTTGTCTCCTTTGTCTGTGTCAGTTTGTTTGACTCAAGGGGTCATCAGGAGAGTCATCAGGAATAGTTCTCCAGGCTTCTTGAAGGATATTCAAAGCTCTTCTTTGGACGTTGGCTGCCTTTTGTTCTATTCTCTGCCAAGATGATCTCACACTGCTTCAATAATGTTGAAGTCCAGAGTCTGGGGAGGAAAATCCATGACTAATAGCATTCCAATGTGTGTTTTTCTATCCAGGTATGTGTTTCCTGCATTGGCAGTGTCTTTGGTATCAATGTCATGCTGAAAAATTAAGCAATTGTAGCTGACCACTGAGAGCCGAAACAGAGAAAGGAGTGGAGAGTTGCTTTACTGGGTTGTTTAGTTGCTGAGCCAGACCTGAGTCCAAAAGACTTTTCTCAGCACTGGAGTCCACCAAAGCTTGTAAACAGAGAATCTAGATTAACACACAGGTAGCAGGTAGCCTCATGCAAGGGGGATTTTCCTTTACTGAGCCACCCACCAGTATCCCCGTATTTATTGGTGGGTGGGACCATTTGGCCACACCGGGCAGATCATGATGAAATAACTGATGAGGATGCAGTAAAGACACTCTTATACCTGCCCAGGTGAGTGCTGACCAGGTAGGATAGCTTTGAGGTGTCATCAGGGAATGAACATGGAGAGAGGCAGAACACCAGAGAAAACTGGAGTAGGAACTCCCCACAGCAACCTAACTCCCCATTGAAGGGCTCAGAAGTGGGAGAGGCCGCATCCTGAAACACCGCCGTAGATGTGGTGGGTTCCAGGACAGGTGACGTTAACAATGCAGGGGGAGCAGAGACTGCTGCCTGGGGAGGTGGAGTAGCTTAGGAGAACTGAGCATGAATTGACTTCATTATATTGAACATTTGCTCCATGCACTGATGTATTACCTGCTCCTGCTCATTCAATGAGCAGAGAGCCCGATCGTGTTGGCCTAGCAATGCCCCTTACTCAGACAGGGCTGTTCTAATTGGGTCTGCAGAGCCCATGGGGCCAGATTGTACTGTCACAAACGTAAAAGATATTTTGTTTAAATGGACTCTTAAGCAGGACCAAAGAAACAGTGGCGCGTAACTCAAAGACATTGTTGAATCAAGCACGAGTTGGAGTTTAAACACTTGGAGTGTAGAGATTCCCAGAGGTTGGGGCTGGCGACTCTAAGAGAGAGGGGAGCTGGGTTAATCCATGTCCAGTGTGAGGTGAGTGATTCAACTGAACTGCAGATTCTGAGGAGAGCTCACCAGAAATAACTGGTCAGGGATCCACGGGGTCCAGGAGGCGTTGGAGGGTAGACAGGGAGGTGAGTTTGTATCGTTAGTTGTTTTCCAGTGACTTCCAGTGTGAGTGGACCAGCTCGGCAGGAAAAGGTGAGAGAATCCAATTGATGTGAAGGGCTTCAGCCATCCGGGAGCAACAAAGGATTGAGAGAGCACAGAGGCAAGTACACAGGTGACTCAAAGGGACAACAGAGCTGTGAGGAGCCTGATTACAGATGAAAATCTGGCGAGAAGTGGAGGCAGTAGCTAGTCCTTAAATGCAGGCAGGAAATGAGTGATGGGGAACAGTTGACGCTCAGACCAGAGACTCCGCCTGCTGGTGGAGTCCAAACCTCTCCAGCTCCAACCAACAACAACAAAAATACTCCTCTGAAAATGGTCGGGTACAAAAAACTTTTAAAAAGACCTTCAGAAAGCCCGGAGAACTGTTGCTCAAGACCACTTTAAAAGTTACAAGAAAGTCTGTCTCCTTGGAAGCAAAATATAAAGAAATGAGGGTTGACTCAAGACTTTTGCACAGTACTGTACACTGAACAATATTTTTGTTTCAACAGTAAAAAGTTTTGTGCAATATAAGAAATGTATTACATATGACACAAGAAAATAGTTTTTGTATTTTAATGAAAGTCAGACTTTACATGGCTTAGAAAAATACTCTTGCTAATACTGTTATATCATGATAACGTGTTGTATTTGTCTAAATATCACTAACCTAATGTCACTGTTTAGCCATCTTGGGCACTCATTTTAAAACTATAAAAATGAATCTAGCCGTGGCAAGTGAGCCCACAGAATGTGGTTTTTTTTTTTGCTCTCTATATTTGGAAGGGATGGTTAAGTATATCTATTTATTTAACTCCATTTCAATCAGCTATTGTTGCCGTCCATATTAGACTTCCCTCAGCCACACAACTTTTTTGAAGAAAAATGACAGACCCCTTCAAAATCACCATTAAAATTCTGCATTCTTTTCCATCTTTATTTTAATTACAGAAGTTAGAAGACTTGTACGGAATCATCACTGAGTTAAAAAATACAATTAGCTATGTGTGAAATGGCATTTAAAATGTTTCTATCAGGACAGACTGACAGCACTATCTACTGAGGCAGAGAATGGAGAGTGGTTGTCTTATGAAGAAGTTTCCACAAGGCTTCAATGAAATTGATTTGCTCGTCCTTTTTCCACATTAGCATGAATTACTTTTTTGTGTCTGTGAGGCATTCTGCAGAAATGGCCTTTTCTGCATATCAAATACATCATAAAGTGTCTGCAAATCAGGCAACACGCACATGCCTCATCGTCCAATCAATGGAGCTTCAATCGTTTGTCCTGTTCTTCTTTCCTCATGACACCACAACAAGTGGATTTTCACCTAAATCACACCCAGCCATGGCTGTTTTTGTTTTGATTTGGGATGTGCTCAGTGAGAGTCAGAGACAGCAGTCTGAGCAGTAGCACTGGAGGCAGATGATGTTCTTGGGGGTCATTAATTAACTCATCCAGAGCCTTTATTAGCTCCTTAATGGATCTGGTTAGTGCATATCAAGGGTTTGATTACCTCCTGTTGGCAATGGGGAGAGACTGACTACATATGTGTGTGTGGGGTATGTATTTGTGAGAAACTGACGGGGTGCTTGCTTGCAAGTTTGTCCTTTGCATGTGTGTGCATGGATGTAGGGCTGTGTGTGCAGGCACCTCCAGAGATGTGTCTGTAAGGGCTTCATTTGACAGGGCCAACAACTGGAACGAGAGGCCCAATTCCAATCCAGCTCCTCCACCCTCACACTCTGTGACGAGTGTAACTCTATGAGGAGTCACACTTGCAACTGCAGAAGGATTTCTTAATAAAGGGGTAGAAATCCAGCAGCAAGCTTTGGGAGGCCTTTCTGAGGTAGAAACAGGAACTGGTAATCAGCATCTTGAATTGTTTATATCACTATCAGACGGATATATTAAAATCATATCCATCACTTCATGAAAAACGTGCCTTTTCTGTTTCAGTTTCATTCAGGCATTTTTAATAACATTTCCAAAATGCTCCAATTTCTTATTCTTTTCTTTGTTGTTTTTTAAAATTGGCATTTATAACAGCTGAAATGAAAAATAATAAAAAATGAAGCAACGTCAAAAAAACAATCCTATGAAAGCTGATTCTATTTTGTTCTTTTCTGCAGCAGTCCTGAAATAATCACACCAATTTGTTTGTAAGTAAATTTTATCAATATTGTATATTTAATTGAGTGTGGTTAGTAAGCTGAAATAGTACAGACTCTGTGTTGGAGGGCTTTATAACCCACTTCCACTTAAAGCTATTTGGTTTGGAAGAGCATGTTGGTCTTGGTTCAAACCTCCATGTCTTTGAAAACTGCATATTCTCCCTGTGCCTTTGGGGGTTTCCTCTGGGAACTCTGCTTCTTCCCACAGGCCAAAGACATGCATGTAAGGTTAACTGCATAAATATGTGTAAAAAAGTGCTTTGAGTGGTCAAAAGAATAGAAAAGACCTATATAAATGTCACTCCATTCCACTTAATGTGTTGGACCATCCATGCAAAAGTGCAAATGGAGGGAGGGACTGAATTACAATTGGAGAGTTGAATGGAAAAGGTGAAAAAGGGGACCTATTTTACTCATTTCCTGTACCATGTTTTTCTTCTTGGAGTCTTTTAGTGGCTGTGCATCCATCAGACTTCAAAATAAGTTTTATTTATCTTATGTTGGGCCACATTAGGCTCTCTGACATCAGTCTGATCCCTGAGCTCTTGGCTCACATGATTACTTGGACAAAATTTTAAATAATTTCAATTAAGTTCAATTGAATTGAATTCAATTTTATTTATACAATACCAGATCACAACAACAGTCACCTCAAGGCGCTTTATATTGTAAGGTAAGGACCCTACAATAATACAGAGAAAACCCCAACAATCAGATGACCGACTATGAGCAAGCACTGGGCAACAGTGGGAAGGAAAAACTCCCTTTTAACAGGAAGAAACCTCCAGCAGAACCAGGCTCAGGGAGGGGCAGCCATCTGCCGCAACCGATTGGGGGTGAGGGGAGGAAGACAGGATAATGAGGTCAGCATATTTACAAATCTGAGTATAAAAACAGCAATTACCAAAAAAATAAAAAATAAGACAAATAATCTGTTCACATCAATAAGATAATCAAATAAAAAACTACACCCACAGAGCCATAAGTTTAAACCAACACAAGAAGTAGAAATAAGATTAAATAGTATAAATAGTGATAGTAATAGTAAAAATTTCAATCAATTGCAATCAATAAAATAAGAAAAATATCACATAAAAATGGAAAAATAAGAGGAGTAATTAAACTACTGAACATCTAAACAGGAATGTTTTTGGTTTGGATTTAAATGCTGGTGATGTTGAAGCACGCCGATTCGGTGGGCAGTTCCAGCAGTTTAGAGCTTAAAAGGTTAAAGTAGCTTCTACAGTATGTAGAGACCAAGCAAGCAGTATGTTGCAGATGACCTGAGGGGTTGAGTTGGTTCCTAGCTTACAAGCATGTCAGTAAGATACTGAGGTCCCAGACCACGCAGGGCCTTTAGAACAAGCAATTGGAGGCTAGTGTAAAAACATCAGTATTGGTGTTACATGATCATATTTTCTTTTTTTTCTAGCCCAGCTGACATAAAATAAAAGTATTGACAATTTTTTTCAGCATCATGCTCCTAATTTTTAGAATATTTCTTAATTGATAAACAGTTTTAAACTTGCTCTTAATGAAACTTTGGAGCTCCAAGATCATTACTCTGTGCAAATACAACAAAATTTAATACAGGATAATTCATACAAGTTTGGGAGTAATGGGTAAACATCCCACAGAGCAAATTGGGAGAGTATCTTTAGTATGTAACATGAGGAAACTACAGCATGTTAATGTGAATGAACCACTGCGGTTTGTCATTATGTTTCTTGATGAGGTCTGTAGGACTGATCACACAGGCCTAAAGACCAGTCAGCAACCCACTGGCATCCTCGGATTGTTAGGTATAAATGTGCACTCCCAGACTGGTTGGCGAGTGGTTGCAGGAGGTTGCTGGCTGTTTCTGGGTGAAACTGGTTGCAAGATGTTGCACCAAATCTTCTTATCATTGTTTTGGTTGCTAGCAGAGTACTGTAGTTGTAGTTTGTATCAAAGACACCTGCAACTGAAATCAAGTGTTCACCTTCAATGGTAAAGCTGTGCCTGTTGAAATGTGTTGGTTGCAGTATTAAATCCCAGCTTTCACTTTGAAAGTGAATGTTCTTCATTGCCAGTTTGCATTGCACATTTCACAGTTTCGCTACCGCTTGGCGAGTAGTTGGCAAGTGTTTGCAGACAAGTTGGCATCTTCCATGAAAACTACAGGCAACCTGATGCTAGCAAATAAATCAATCACAAGGAGGTTTTCAGCAGCACCCTGGTACCTCTTTGTGATTGTGAATTTCACAGTAGTGACTGCAAGTAACCTCCAGCAACCAATCACCAAACAATCCCAAAATATTTGTTTCTTCTTAACAACTGACGATTGCCAGAGGGTCACTGACTGGTCTGTAGGCCTGTGTAACTGGGGCCCAAGCTGACCTAGTGGCAACAGGTACAAGTTAAACAATAGTCATTCTAAAATTGTTTTTGTCACGGTCCCTGGGTCTTGGATGCAGGGTTTTGTATTTTGGTATTATGAGAGATTGATGCTTTTGTTCTGGAGTGCCTTTATGTTTACATTTCTGTATTCTCAGAGTGTCCTTGGTTTTGTATTCTGGCTTTTGGTATTATGAAAAGAGTTTGGTTCTTAGTTTCTTAAGTCTTAGTTTCTGTTATTAGTTTTGCTCTTTGGTTTTCAGGTTCCCTGTCTCATCCCCGTGTCTGGTGCTCTCTCTCTCTCTCTCTCTTGTTCTGCCTCTCTCTCTCTCTCGCTCTGTCTCTCGCTTTCTCCCGGTGTCTTGTGTGATTGTATTCAGGTGTGTTT
>VUQS01038933.1:0-22125 GCA_015108495.1 Heterochromis multidens | reverse complement strand
TCAGGTTAAAAAAAAAAAAAAAAAAAGGACTCAACCACAGTTTGGAAAGAAAGAAAACACCTCAGTTAACATACAGAAAAGTGACTGGACTCTTGAGTTTGATCCAGCAAATAACAACAGCCACGAGCAGATTAAAAAACTCCAGAACAACTACAGTGCTTCTTAGTAAAAACAAAGAATTAGATAAGGATGATAATTCTACAGAGAGCAGCATTTCAAACACATATACTGCATGAAAAGTGGGATCTTCAGCAGTAAGCAGACTGGTAAATTGCTGTGGAACTGCAGGTTACCGACTCTTGACAATAATTTGGAGGCAACACAGAGAAATTACCCTGGAAGTCCATTTGCCTGCCCCTCAGCCTAATGCTGTGAGGTACACCAGTGCAAACCATGATGGTATGGAGGTGAATGACCTTATTTACAGCGAACAACAGTCAATATTTTAAAAAAAACCTTCAGCAACAGGTTGTTAATCCTACAGCTGAACTCTGAACATCACACTGCTGTCATGAAAATTTGTTGATTTTCTTACTTTCTTTGTAGTAAAAATCAGTAATGTGAGAAATAATATTTCACCTTTGGCATCTTCCTGTTTGCTGTCTGTTCCTACCCCAGCTCGGGTAGGTTGTGGTTGTGGCTAAGCAGCTTACAGCTGTTCTGGACAAATTCAGCATTCTGGATCGTTTTCAATTCGGCTCTCGTAGAGCTCATTCCACTGAAACTGCTCTTCTTAGAGTCTCCTGTGATGGATGAGAATGTTCTGTTCTGTAGATGTTGGACCTGACCTCTGCCTTTGATACTGTTGACCACCACATTATGCTCGATAGGCTGAGATGCTGGGTGGGTGTATCAGGATCTGCTTTGGAGCGGTTTGCATCATATCTGTCTGAATGATCCTTTTCTGTGGCTGCTTCTATGTACAGGTCCTTTTCCACTTCTCTTGCCTCTGGTGTATTTTGGGGCTTTTACTTTTTCTGTTTTATTTGCTGCCTCTTCAGCATATTTGGGCACTTTTAAGGACATTACTGATCACTTCTATGCCAATGACATTAAGTTGTATATCTCTCTTAAGCCCCAAGATGTTTCTAAGCTACATATTTTGTAGAGGTGCAAATCTTCTATCAGGAACCTTCGGGTGACCATTGCTCAGCTTTCACTCTGAATGCTCACGTTAAATCTCTGGCTCACTCTTGCTTTAACTAAAAAATATTTTTTCACTACAAAATACTGCCAAGTAGAGTCCCATTGTGTCACTCGTGTTATTCATGCATTTATTTCATCACATCTGGATTACTGTAGTTTATGCTTCACTTGTCTTAAAGCTTTCTTGGAATGCCTGCAGGTTGTTCAGAACGCCGCTGTGAGGCTTTTGACTGAGTCTTCTAAGTATTCTCATGACCCTCCATTTCTAATTCAGTTGCACTGGCTCCCAGTTAACTCCAGAGACCACTTTAAGATTCTGGTTTTGACTTTTTGAGCTCTGCATGGACAGGCACCAGCATACGTCAGTGAACTTTTATATCCATACATGCCCAGCAGGTCCCTGAGGTCTTGTAATAGGGGCCTGCTGGCTGTGCACCATACAAGGCTGAGAACTAAAGAGCTTTTTCCAACAATGGCCCCCAGACTGTGAATTCCCTCCTGCTGAGCCTTTGAAAAAGCAGCCTAAAGCTCATCTTTTTAAACTTGCTTTTGGGTAACTTTTTGTCTTTATGTTTTTAGCAGTGTTGATGTGAATCACTTTATCTCACATTATTAAATAAATAACATTGTATTTGATGCACCTGATCTGCTATTTGGGAGAAAACGTGACATCATCATGGTCTCATGGCCACGAAAAACATGAAATAGTCACAAAAATTAATTTGTCTGTCTACATGTAGACGACCTGTCACTTTTTTTGTTGTGACTTTAACCCTCAGCATGACTTGAAACTAATGCAGTTCTATTAGAAGTATTGATTGCGTCTCCAGCTGCTATGTTGTCCAGACTCTTTACAGAAGATGTGTCACCGTGGCAACCAACAGAACAGAGCTTTGAAAAAAAAAAAAAGGTGGAAACAAAACATCATGATCTTTTTCTCACCATACCCAAGGAGTTTTTAATACTTCAACACTTTAATGATGATCAATAATGTATTTGAAAAAATAAAAAAACTGACTGTGACTGTGACTTGAACTGTGGTCTCTGGTTTGAGCAGCTTATTGATTCACTCAATAACCTTTTGAAAATATTCATTTTTGTGCACACTGACGTGAATCAGCGGTGAGGATGGTGAAGACTGCACAGCGTGTGGTAGGGTTGGAGCTCCCACACCTAGAGGATGCCCACACCACATACTGAGGAAGACGGCCAGCAGCATCATTTTAGACACTTCACACCTCGGCCACCCTCTATCTGAACTTTTGCCATCAGGCAAAAGACAAAGACTTATACAATCCCACACAAACAGACTGAGGAACAGGCTTTTCCCCCAAGCTGTGGCCTCCATCACCCCTCACCCAACCCCCATGCACTATAATTATTTGCACTAACAACAGCTTTCAGGACTCTCATTGCATCCTATATAATCATTCCCTCAGGTGTAATAATCTATTTATTATTGTTATTATTACCTATTTATTGTTTTTTTTAACTATTTGTTCTTTTCTGATGGGCATAGGAGAGATGCCAGTCTAGATTTAATTGTACTTGTATAACGACAATAAAGTTTATTCTATTCTATTCAGTAGACATGAGAGCAGTCAGATCCTTAATTGAGTCTTTATCAAGCTGAGAAAAAATTCATCAAAATCTCCATTGAAAAGAACATATAAGACTAGGCTTAATCTATGTCTGGGAAACTGAGCCTCTAAGTCTTGAAGCTGCAGCTCCGTGTAGCTCAAACAGTGTGATTGAGCCCAGGTGAGAACAGAGCAGGTAACAGTCCACTTCCTGTGGTCTGAAGTGGATTATTTTGTCTTGTGTGTAAAATTAAAAAAACACCCAGAGCTGATTCTCATCACATTACCAGAGTTCGTGTTGACATGTGCCAGCGAACTACAGGTCCCGTGTCTGAGCAGAGGGTTGTTATCTGCAGCACGCGGCTGCACTTTATCTGCATCTCCACCCTCTTTATGAAACACATGGGTCACGTGACCCTTGAGAACTCAACATGTGGGAGAAGAAAACATCAGGCTTAAACCTGCTTAGTCCTACAAAAGTACAGTGAATAAACTGCAGCTAAATCCACATCTGTCCTCAGAAAATATCGAGAAAAATAAAGTTACAAAGGAAGTAAAACAAACCCAATCACTTCTTAAATCTCTGAAAACTGCACAGACTGGATGGAGATTTTTCAAAATAAAGCGTAGAAACATTAAGAGGATGTTTAATAAATAAAGTTTAACTGTTTTTTTAAACACAAACAAACAAACAAACAAACAAACAAATAAAGAAGTTGCGCTGAAATGGAACTACTGATTGGTCAAAGTTGGTGCTGATCAGGTAACTTCACACAGCCTCTCGGGGGTACCGAGACTCACCGAAGCAGGAGTTGACGAAGCCGTACCACATGCAGCCACGGCGGCCGTACAGCCAGCGGCTGTGCAGGCTGGACGCGAAGCTGAGCGTGGTGCCGCACGCGCACACCAGCATGTCGCTGATGCTGATGTTGAGCAGCAGCATGTTGACGGGGGTCCGCAGGCTCTTGAAGCGGCAGAACAGAACCAGCACCAGCAGGTTGTTGAGGAAGCCGAACACCATGATGGACCCGAGGCACACCGACACCACGACGTGACCTCCGCGCGACAGCCGCTCCAGCGGCGCATCCCTCCACTCCTCCTCCTCCTCCCCGGGAGCGGAGGGAGGCTCGCTAAGGTTGGAGGTCAGGTTAAAGGCGCTCAGCTCCGAGAACATGTCGTTCTGCTCCTCCTGCTCTCCTCAAAGTGGATTCGAGTCAGCTCAGCAGCTTCACATGGTGACGCCGCGCTGCGCTCTGCGCCATCCTCCTGCTGGAGCTGCGGCTCCGCGAGACATCCGCACCACCTGTCAGATAATCCGGTCCGAGTCCGGCCCGAGTCAGGGAGGAGTCCAAGGACCCGCTGAAGAAGACCAGAGAAACTCCTCAGAGCTCCGACCAGCGCGAAACACGCGCACACACTGCGCTTTAAATACAGAGAGGAGAGAGAGGAGTGACGACACACAGCGAGGCGTGAGGAAACTCTGGGTTTTATTGTCTGTTTTTCATGACAGGAACCAGACCTGAATCACCTGAGAACACCTGCCTCAGAGCAGCGACGTCACACTCACTTTAGTTCACGGTCCAGATGACGTCATATAAACCATTGCATAATTATCTACCTCTTAGTATTTTCACATTCGCATTAAAAAAAAAACCCAAAACGTCAATTTTACAAACCAGGTGATGAACAGGTTAAAACAACGCGTCTCATTTCATGTAGAGTTTTTGGAACCAAAAATAACTTCACTTTTTTATGATTCCAAGAACTTTTTTAGATCTTAAAATCCATTTAACGTTCCACACATTTTATTGGATAATTAAATATATTAATGGCTTTAGTGCGGTTTTCACTTTGCAAAGCCATCCAGCGGATTGGACTCTTTGGCATGTTTGACGCTCTTGTCTTGGAGCCAACACACAGGAGAAGCTAATGATCGATCATAATGATCAGGAGCAGACACCGTCATGGCCAATAAGCATACAGCACACGCTAAAGACATGTTAACCTGGAGGTTCGCGCACACACCTGTCTGTGAGGTTATAAGTGAGACTCAAACATTTTGTTTGCCCACAGCTCAATGTGACGTTTCTTTGAGTTTATGAAACAGCAGCAGGAGTTTATATTTATTTTAAAAATGTTTGTTTGTTTGTTTGTTTTTATGCTAAATTATGAGATTTTTATGATATGATTTTTATACTGACTCGTGTTATTTAGAAGGAGAATGTTGTTTTATTTAACCCGAACCAATTAAAACTGCTGCTTCAGTTATTGTTTTTAATTACTGATAAAGATTATAAAATGATTAAAATATAAATGGGTGGTTGTGCTGTTCCACTAAAAACTGCTGCTGGAACAAACAAGAGTTACTGGATGTAACTTCAGTTCTATGAGTGTGTGAACGTAGCTCTCTGTGAGGCTTCACTACAGAGCTCGGTATTGTGATGTTACCAGTGCAATGTATTATTATGGGACTGTTGTTCACTAAGTCCCAGTTGATAGTGGACTATGAGGAGGTAGACGCTGCTTTTGGGTGTGAAAGTTAAATAGTGGACATTAGAAGGTGAGCTGCTGCTGTAAAATGATTCAGCTGTAGATGTGACCGGAATGGAAGAACTTTACAGATTTTTGTGCTTTCCAGACTGGAAGCACCAACACGGACCTGAGGTCACAGAGCCAACAGCTCCTGGTTTGGGTAGCAGTTGGAAGAAGGAGAAACATCACCTTCAAGAACATTTCAGAAAATATTTTCATCAGATCATGGCATTGTCATACTGGTAAGTTCTAATTATAACACATTTAACTGTTGTAATTACATGTGGTAGGGCTGCGGCAGTTATCTTGGCAACATAGTTAGAATCAAAGAAAATCTTGTGCTATCGTTACACTTCAGACACACATCTGACTGTTACAGGGCTACAGACTGCAGGGCTGCTGCAACAGAGCTAACACAAACAGCATCTTTATGCTTTTGTTTTAGACAAATCAGCTCATGAAATGTGACAGTGTGAACCTGAGTGTGTACCATCATTACACGTCGGACACACAGAAGTCATTGTGGAAACCTCTGAGTGCTATCAACGGAGAACAGAGAGACTACAAGCTCCTGCATCAAGTGTTGTAATGAAACATTGTTCCATAATAAACGACATAAAACTGCTTCACGTCTGGATGACTTTTATTTTAAAGATTTGCAGCACAGTTTAGTGCAACTGCAGGTAGAACGTGTATTATTACAGTGTAATAATAAATACCAAGCAAAACTTTATTCTTTATAAGTGTGTGTGCAGTGCTGTGAGATAAAAATATAAACTGAAATACAAAATTGAAAAAGACAAAAAAAAATATTAAAGCACAGTATTAAATATAAAGTGTGTTTGCAGGGCAAGAGATCCTTAAAATGTTTATCTGCATGTATCACAGAGTCACGGCTCAGTGGCTGCTTAGCTTGTCTCTTATCGTTTCGTGCTGCTGATCTTCTCGTGGGTCATTTAAGAGTTTTGTCAGTGTTTTCCTCCTTATTACCTGTTTGCATCCATATTTGTTTTGGTTTTGCGTGAGCAATAACATGCATTGTAACTCCTCTGCTCTATTACTTGTGTGAAGAAGTGTAGATCATCTTTGGGTCTGCCCTGGCAGCAGCTTGATTTGTTATTCATAACCCAATGAGTCCCCTCACAGAGCAAAGCCTAACATGACCTTTTCTTCACCTCAGACAGGTAAAAGTCCTGAACTCCATCACAGCTGTCAGGACATCTTTATATTACCCTTCCATCATCTGCTCCCTGACTAACGTGACTGTGAAGGTAGTCAGTAACCAGCGTGACATTAGCATTCACTACGATGTTGATCTGCTGTAAGAACCCGTGTTAAGTGTCGATGTGTCAGAGCCTAAAATATAAACAATCTCTGCAGCTTCCAGGTTTGACATCAATCACATGAAAGATGAATACTACTGTATTTGATTAGAACCCAATCTTCCCACCTTCTTTAAGCTTAAATAGAAGTTAAAGTTTGGTTTTATGTGACAGCTTTTATACAGTTGTAGATTCAACCCTCTTGTTCCAGAGAAATAGTGGTTCAAACTGTAAACAGACATATCTTCTCTTCAGCAGGGTGCAGCTGTCAATCAACACCCTTGTCTGATGGATGCATCAGCGGCAGGTTGAGGCTGTCTTGCCCTTTGACACGCAGACTTGGGATCGATCCACCGACCTTCTAATTATCAGACGACCTGCACTACCTCCTGCATCACAGCCCCCCCTTAAATATCTGGAGTGTGGCTGAAACAAAAAGTACTGCCTCTGCAGCTTCTTTTGATAAAAAATGTTCATTTATGACATGACAAACTTCTAAAGTCGACTTCTATGCTGTCAAGCGTAGAATCTGACAGTTAAATCAATGAAAAAGAGCAAGTCTGGTTCATTTCCAAGAAGATTTTCTTTCTTTCAGAGTTAGCAGCCATGTTGAATTACATGTCTAAGAATAAATACATAATAATACTAAAAGAGTGTATGTGCAAATTTTGGTACTGCACTAAACTGGAGACATGTGTGATTGTGATTGTGTCGTTCTCCACCACCACAGGAAAACATTTCAGCGTGAAATCAGGTTCCTCAGAACTCACCTGCCCACTGAAGAAGAAGAGCTGATGATTAAGGAGAAAAGGTCTTCTACAGTTTTTCCTCAGATCTTATTTTCCATCTTTTTAAAATTAACTTTGGTTCAGTTCAGAGTTCTGACATCAGAAAGCAGCTGCCTGTCTGCTGCCTGAAATAAGAACCTGCCCTCTCTGTGTGATGGTCAATAGGTGAACAGGTGTGAACTGACAGACAGTCCAGAGGAGTGCACTATGAAGCCGTCACAAAAGTGGCTCCCTTTATACCTGGATAAATCACCATGGTAACTCATGCTGGACACATTTTTTAAAGACTGACAAACATGTAGTAAAAGCTACTGAGGCTTTTATTTTGAAAAAAAAGTGTAAAAACTATGATACAGGAATATTTCACAATAAAAGTAAAATAACAGCACAAATTGTAATATTGTGTAAAAACAACATTTTTATTGTGTTACAAAATGTTTTTAGAAGATCCGTAAAATGTAAAAACTAAACTAGCTTTGTTGTGTTTTCATAAATATTTTGAATTTTACAAAACAAGTTTCACATGTTTGAGATAAACTTGCAATTTTCTCATAATCTGCAATTTTTAAATGTATTGCTGTAGGAAACAGTTTGAATATTTCCAGATAATAATTATAATAATTTTAAAATACAAAAGGCAGAATGTTAAATTCAAACAGAACACTGGTTAAAAAGTAAAGTTAAGACAGAGAAAAGAAAACATGAAACAAGAATGTGAAGTATAATTTATCAATGTATAGTAAATAAATTAATAAATACTAATAAAATTATAAAAGACCATTAAAAAATATTTAAAAAGAGAGAGAGAGACATTAAATACTGAGTGAAATGAATCTATAAAATGTGTTTTAAAGAAAGTTTCTGATTCTGTGAACTTTGTCTCCTCAGGCAGGTCGTTCCAGAGCTCCTGATGGTGAATGTCACCTCCAGATTTCAGTCTCAACTTTAAACTCACCCACCTGAAGATCAGAGGCTGCAGACTGACTCAGACGGTCTTTAAACACAGCGATTTCCTGCTCTGAAGTTGGTTTTTAGTGTTTGTCAGCAGAATTTTACTCAGAGGAGGTTGATCAGCGATGAAGGAAGTCCAGATCCACATCACTTTCTTTAACACTGCAAACGAGGATGTTGGCCTTGGCAGAGGACGCAGACAGAGAGTCCTGGATCTTTGTGTCAGGTCTGAGGAATCCACCACTGTAGAGCTGCAGAGAAGTAACTCAAATGTCCATCTGAGCGTCGGTTCCCTGAAGTACCCATCACGTTTCTGAGAACTCGGTGAAGGAGGAGACAACATGGCCGACCTCCCCAAGCAGTTCCATCTGGAGAGCACAGCTGTCAGCACCTCCAGCATCAGATCCTCAGACCTGATGAAGGCTGATAGCTGGAAGACATGTATCCGCACAGACATTTGGATTGGATGCTGATAGAAACAGGCGGTCTGCTGAGGAGCCACAGAGCAAGGCATCAAACTCTCAGCTGCTTCACACCAACTGTGTCTCACACAGAGGATGAAAGAGCAGAAATAGATGATGGTTACTGTAGATTCCATTACATTAATGTCTCCTAAATCATGAAACAAGGGGAGAGGAGGATGAGGAGGGGAGAATCCACAGCTGCCAGCCATCAAACGCTGGCATTTATTTTCACACCAACTCGACCAATCAGATTATTTTTACTTTGTGCTTGCAGAGCAGCTCAGCGGGAGGAAATATGGCAAAAAAAACTCTCATTTGTCTTCATTCTCACCTGAAATCGAGCTGCTGCTTCTCCTTCTTCTGCAAGGCTCCTGATTGGCTGATGAAGCTGTGCGATGGTGACATGACAAGATGTCAGGTAAGCTGTACGGTGAAAAGGACATCGCTGTCTGAAGGTGAAGCAACAAGAAGAGGAAATATCAGATTAATGAAACAACAGGAAAACAGAATTTAATAATAAAACACAAAGGAGCTTTAATAAAAAGGGTTTTAACTCTCAAGACTTGATGGTTCTCCTTTAATTCTTGCACAGTGTTGTCTTTGATGTGTTTTTATGATTTGGGTAACAGTACTCTGTGGCTGACTGCATCAAACGCCTTGTTCATGTGCACAAACACAGCTCCTACCACCCCTCATTTATCCAGCATACATTTCAGTTTCTCAGGCCAAAGAACAACTGAACTGTGACTGAACTGTGACTGCTGACTTTTTATTAGTTATTGCAGACGTTGACCAGAGGTTGAGGAACGGTTAGAGGTTTTTGAACCTCATCCTCCTACAGATCGATCAACTGTAAAGAGGCCGGTATAAAAATGACTGAAGCTGTTTCAAACTGAGTGAACATTTGATTTAAACCCCAAAGAAGCTGCTGTTTGTCTTGATGGTGGTTAATATTGAGGAGTGAAGCATTTCTCCATCTCTGAATGGAAGAAGAAGCTATGAAGCAGCTGAGTGAACGTAAAGGTTTACTGATACTAAGAGAGAAGAAATCAGTTCATCGAAGTGGACTTTCCCCGACAAGATTTTTATTCTGACCCTTTACGAGACACCAAAAGCAGGACACAAGTACTGTTGTATACAGCCAAGTCCAAAACAGAACCAAACCAGCCGTCACGTATCAAACCCAGTTTGAAGGGAACATGAAATCCTGAAATCAAGTCGAGGAACGTTACACCTGGTTTGAAATGGATCACAAGAAGGATTTGGTCTGAAATGGATGTGTTTAACAAAAAATTCTTAAGCAGTTCATGCAAAAAGCCTTTGAACTGAAGCTGAAAGTCTGAACTTCAGTCACATATGGTTTGTTTGATTTAGAATCAGCTGTGGTGGTGTACAGAGGCAAAACTACAAAAACTTTTTCTTAAACACTATGGAGGGTACTGTACACACATATACATACATACAAACAATAATATATAATAACTACTTACAGATATTAGAATAAATTAAGAAATATGTAAAAGCTGTGAACAGGGAGGAAGAGAAGTGCACATGTGCTTGGTTATGAATCCAGTGTGCAAAAGCCTGAGTAAGTCAAGTGTTTTGGGGGTGGTAGCAGTGTACCAGATGGTGATGGAGGAGGTGAGGACAGGTTCAATGATGGAGAAGTAGAAGTGTAGAAGTGCACCATCACTGACTTCAGCAGGTTGGATTTCTTCAGCTGTCACAGGAAGTACATCCTCTGCTGTGGCTTCTTGATGAGGGAGCTCACGTTTAGCTCCACTTTAGTTCTTGGGAGATGATGGTTCCCAGGAATTGGAAGGACTTCACGGTGTCCACTGGGCAGGCCTGCAGTAAGATGGGGTTTGGTGGGGCTGGTTTTATCCTGATCTCTGCTTGTTTTAAAGAGATCTTCTGTAGTTTTAGTGCGCAGGTTTGGGAGAAATGTCCTTCAACCTGATTTCTTTCAGAGATGTGGGAGCGTTTCTTCTTCCTACGTACTAATAATAACAGAGTGTTGGGTTTCAGCAGCCTATTGAATCTCTCAATGACATCACACTGACAGAAAAACGTCCTGAAGATCAGATTTCCTCTGATATCGCCTCCTGAAAGTCAAACCACAGGGCCATGTGACCCACAGCGGCATTTCCTTCAGGAAGCTGTCAGCTGAATTCTTCATTTTTCATCTATTTCCCTGAAGACAAACTGACAGCAGAAGGTTTGCAGCTGGGATTTGATCCAGATGTTGGAGAGGACAAAAATGTTTGCGCCTTGGGAGGTTCAGACATCCGGAGCCACAAGAACGCTGCAGGGCGACTGTTAATGACATTTAAGGAGCAAAGAGTCACAGAGAGCAGCCGTACAGAAGTTTCTAATCTCTATCTTGTGAGATGTTTGGATAATAAAGGAAATTTCTAACATTGCAGGATTGTTTTCCAGGCTCAAGGCTGTTTTCTTAAAATCCTCCCAGGATTCAGTCAGTAACAGATCCCCAACTGTGAGGTTTAAATAAACACTTGGGAGTGCTGCGCTCTACAGTCCTGTAAATCAGAGTGAAAAAGATTCTCAGCTGCATGATGCTCAGAAATGATGCACAACGATAGAGCATCTATTGTAACCTAATGAGCACCATGAGCCATGATAAGAAACCTTATAAAGTCTGGTACTGAGACCTGTAGAACAGTAAACTGCATCTCAAAAAATCCATACTGAGGCCAAGTTCACACTGATTCATTCCCTTTTTTCAAGTAAATGACTGTCTTCTTACTGCTGACCTTGGATTGTTGTCATTACTTCTGTGTTAGAGTGCATTTTTGTGCTTTTAAAGTTTTTACTGTTTGATGTGTTCAAAGACATGAAATCTGCAACTATCACACGACTGTAGTGCAGTAAAAAGTACTACATAGAAACACTGTAACACTACAGGAGTGGGTTTTTCTAGACTATACATAAAAGATGGATGTAGCTAGTATGTCATCACCTATTGGTTCGTGTAGCCTCGTTTTGAAGCTTCAGTTTTAGTTTTTTGGCTGTTGCTAATGTTAATTGACTGTATGGATGCTCCACACAGACACAGATACCAGAAACTTCTAAATAAATTCCCAGAATTTCATAGTATTGGTCAGATAACAAATAAAAATGCTCCAAACGACACAAACACAGTGCAGAGGTCCAGTTCAATTCACTAAAGTCTGACCAGTACTTTAGGAGGAGTAGCGATTCTTGTAAACTTTGAAAGGATGGACCAACGAACAGATGACAGACACATCATCATCAGTTCTTCAGCTGGATGTGCTTAAAATTCACCCCCTGTTCAGTTGTTAGGAAGAAGGAAACTAGAGACAGACGAAAACTAGAGACAGAGACCAAAACTGCTTTTTGTATCCAGCTGTAAACATGTTGGACATTTTAACATGGGAGTCTAAGAGGACTGACTCACTTTTGGAGCCTCAAGTGGGCATTAGAGGAACTGCAGGTTCTGGAGTTTAAATGAAGACTACTGGTTGTTGCTTTTCCTAACATGTGAAATGTGCTGATATACTGTTTTCTCTGACACCAATTCAGGCATTTATTTAATTATATTACTAGAATCGTTCTAAAGAGCTGGGTCAGGGTAGGACTACTGATAAATCCCTGACTGTGTTTTTTATCGTCTCCTCTCAATGTTCTGAAGGTCAAGGAAAGCGTGTCCTCATCAGAGTTATGTTTTCCCATCTGGTGAAGTTGCTGCAGCAGATGTTCAAACATCTGTTTGTGAACATGACATTCGCGAGTTCTTACAGGGACTTTAAGAACTGATAAAACCAAAATAAATTGGCTTATTTGGTGGCTGATGTCGGCATGTTCTCAGAGGAACTCCACTGATCCTTCCAGCAGAACAGGTCAGTGTCCCAGAAGCATGGACGCTCCTTTGTGTCCCTTCAAAATTAAAGATGTACATAATAAATCTAACTCTTCATTAAACCTCAGGGTCTTGGAGGAGGATGAAGTTCAGCCGTGAAGACACTCTGAGCTAATTATAAAGAGACAGAAAAGACTCAAACTTAAATGAACAAGCATCTCCATTGTTACTCCATTAGGGCAGCAGAGTCTGAATTAAAACAGATAAAGGACTGTTTCTGCTTTTCACAATAAGAGCTGCACTAACAGTGGGTGTGAAGGTCAGGAGGACAGCAGCTTCCCCCGGGCTTCATCACAATCATCATCATCAGCTGTGGGTCTAAATACAGATGTTTTGTTTGTCCGGCAGCTGAGGCACTGCTCGTCACCGTCACTCCCAAACAGGAAGTGTGAAAACGTCCACAGTGGCATGATGTTCCTGCGGGCTGCATACGTGCCGACTTTCACTCGACTTTGTTTCTTCAGTTTGAAAAAATAAAAAGAGACCGAAAGCTCACTGCCATCCTGCTGCAGAAGAAACACTACTCAGACATTCAGGTCAGTCCAGATATTCAAATAACGCAGAGCTTTTTATGCATTTAATTATTACATTTGTATGAATTGCATATATAAACCCTTACTGACATTTCAGTATTACACATAAAATACACAGTTTATTATTTATAAGTTTTACATTATGAGCATTTTATGAGCATTCTCAGATTCTTAGAATAATTTTAAAATATTTTTTCTTAAAGTTGTATAAAAATTTTCAAGCATTTTTTCTTTTTTTAATTTAAATATATTTTTGACAATTTACCAATATTTTCTAATCTTTTTTAAAATATTAATCTTTTGATATTGGTGTTTAAGCACTTTAATAAAACAAAACAGTGAATAATGAATAAAATAAGAAAAATATATATTAAAATAATATTTGAATATTTATGAAGCATTTTGAAATTATTTTGATGTTTTTCAGTAGCCTACGTTTAACAAAATCCTTTAACGTCTGTGTAGGTTCTCAGTCCTTTTACCCTTTAACCGTTTTTTCACTTTTTAATATTTCTAAAACATTTTTCTCTTATGTCTCAAATATTTTTTTTAGAATTTATTCTGTATTTTATTATTTTAATATATTTTATTTGTATTCTATAAAATTTAACAATTTCAGATATTTTATTAGTAGTTTTGCAATTTATTTTATTTCATAAATAAAATTTTATAATTGTATATCTGTCAGTATTTATTTTTATTTATATTTTATATATTTTCTCAAAAATCTTGGGCATTTCTCCTTTTTGACATTTGATTTGTATTGTTTATATTTATATTCATGTTTTAATTTGGTGTCGCTGCAGTTCTTTTTCAGGTTGTTTAATTATTTTTTATGAATATTTGATCTGTTTTTACAGACCTTATATTTCTCCTCTGATCTTCATCATGAAGAAATAAAAAAAGACTGGGACTTGTTATAAACAATCAAACGAGGTCAGCTGGTGTTTTATTAATAATCAGCTGGACATCAGCTGTTTGTCAGCAGGACATTTTTATTCCTCTCTGGTGTGAAAAGTTTCCCTGCAGACAATCGCGCCTCCTTCATTTCACCCTCCACCCTCGTTCCTCTTCCTCCAGATTGTTCTTATTTCTTATATACTGCACTACTATTGTATGAAAACTTGTTTCCACCACTGAAAAAATAAAATAAAATAAAATAAATAATTTTTAAAAGAATTGCCAAGTAAAGCCAAGTTGAAATTTCAAGTTATTTAAAAATTTCAACTTACTAAGTATCTCAAAATTTCCAGTTTCTTCTGAACAAGTCAAAGTTTCGAGATACCCAAAATTATACAGGTGGAAAAAAAAATTGTCTTCAGTGTCGCAAACAAGCTTCCATATGCTGGACGTTTTTTTTGTTTTTTTTTTAATTAAATCTATGAATTCTGATTTATTTATTCAAAATATTCTAAACTTAATCTTTACATTCAATGTGAAGCTCTGAAGTTTGAAAGTGTGCGAGAAAAAGAAAAGAACAAAACAAATGCAGAATCAGGACAGAAATATTAATATAATATTCAAATACTTTATATTATCTAATTAAAATGTTTTTATAAAAGTCTTACCGTCTTATCACATAATGTAATAACAAAAGACCCGAAATGTTGTATAAAACCTAAATGTAAGGCAGATTTATTTTAATTCAATGTTAAATAATGTTAGAGTAAAATAAATACTTGATAAAATTTTAAAATATATCATATTTAAAAAAAAAAAAGATTTATAGACGTCAAAATATTCTAATAAATTATTCATAGCATATTCACAACCATAATGTGTGATTTATAATGTGATTTTTAGGTTATGAAAAACAAAAAAAATTATAAGCTCAGATTGTCTATGAGTAACTTTTTTTTTTAAGTAACTAGAACATCAAAATAATTTTTTTTAGATAAAAAAAAAAACTAAAAAGTAACTAAAATCTAAACTGAGAGCAGTTCTAGTTTTAACAGTAACGTTTCTTTTTCTTCTTGGCAGCGTTGGTCTTCCATACTCTGAGCTGACTCATTTTCATGTTTACAACTAAAAATCTGGAGTTTATAGATTAAAATGTTTATTTGAATCAAACTCACAGATTTAGTCTGAAACAAAAAGAAAAAAAAAGTCACTGGGCTCAGATTATCTGGGACACACTGTATACCTGTTTCTACCTTTACATCCGCTCACCTGAGGGCCAACTCACTCAGGTGTGTGGATTTATGGAAGAAGCACACATGCTTTTACTCTGAAAGTTTTCATGCAATCAACTATAGGGTGAAGCTTTTATTGTGTTAACAGAGACTATTTAACCATTTAACTCTGGGTTCAAAGGTCATGTTATCCACAAACAGACAAAGAATAGATTAAAAATAAAATAACTTTATTGACCACACGGGGACTCCATTAAGCCAATCAACATGATTTAGTAACGGTGTCATTACATAGTTTGTCCCACAGAGGGGGCCTCGGCTCTCTGTATCTGTAAGTTTTATATAAATATATATTAAAATATCTGAAGACTACAAAATAAAAGCTCTAAAGGAACCTCCATTTGCGGAGATACTGCCAGTCCTCAGAGAGTCTAACGTGGCGTTTATTCCTCCACCTGAGCCGTGACTCGGCGGCTCAATGCCGGCTGGGAGGTTTAAAGTTTAAAGTGGAAGACAAGGTGAGGTCGACGGCGAGGTCGAGGCAGAAAGCAACACTTTGTTTTCCATACAGGACGTCGAGCACGACCTTCATCTGTTCACAGCGAACGCCTCGACTCCACTTTCCTCCCTCACAATCTGCAGGAAGTCCATCAAACACGTGAATGCCGGAAGCTCGCGCCTTCTCATCGAGTACATCAGGATCTCTCAGGTGTGATTACATTCAAGGTAAATCTGGAGGAAATTCAGGAGGAGGGGGAAGGTCTGACATTTCTCAGCACCACCTGAACACATCGTGGCAAAGGGTAACAGGAAATGGTTAAAGCAGGGTCTCTGTGAGGTCAAAGGTGAGAGGTTCAGGAGTGAACGACCTCCAGTTTGGAGTGTGATGGAGCTTCGATTATTTCTCCGACCTGGAAGAGCTCCTGAAACACAAAACAAACGCTTTTTATTCACTGACAGGCAGCGACGCCCCCTGCTGTTCGTCTGTCTCAAACTAAAGGTTTAGATTTTTCAAAATAAAATCATTTAGTTGTAGATTCACTTATGCTTTTCAGAATAAGAGCGTGCCGGTTTAATGTCCACAATTCACTAAAGTTTTTTGTGAAAAATAAAACTTCTGCTTCCCCTTTATTTTCTATTATATTTTAATTTAAAGGTTTCAGCTGATCAATATGAAATTCCTGATCAAATGATGAGAGATTTTCTGGATTTATCACAGGAAACATTTTTATATCAAATAAACACTGAATATATTTAAAATAAATCAAAGTGGTTTCCAGCTTCTCTAAAGTGAGAATTTTCTGCTTTTCGTCTTCTTACAAGAAACAAGTGAATATTTTTCATCACCAAATCGAACGATGATGAAAATTTAAAAAATCTTCACAATGACTGACCAGTGAGGCCTTTATGAATCGATCAGTAAGAGGAAATTGCAGATACCTTATCGTAGATGACTTTAACGATGAGTGAGCAGCTCGGACACGTCGCCACCTCCTCCCCGTTCTCCAGGTCCTCCTTAAAAATAAAAATAAACAAAAAATCTTCAGGTTTCTGTCAGCGTTTAAATGTTTTTTTCATTTATTTTTCCTGCACCAAAAACCTCTGTGGATGCTATAAAAGTTCATCATGAACTCCACTGAAAAAAGTCAGGAAACCTCGTTTGATTTTATTTACGAGTTTTTTTTTTTAAAGCCGAGCTGACCAGAGAACCTCAAAGACGACTGAAAGCTCCTCAAATGTTTTCTGCTCATGTTGTAAATGAATGATGGAGGAGTGGAGACTTAAAAATAGAACGCTTTTTAAACCAAGTTTGGTGTCAAAGCCTTTAAAATGATCGTGCACGTGGCTGCAGGTGGAATCAATGACGTTATGATCAGAAAAATGAGACACAAATAGCGAGCGAAGCGGGGAAATGCTTGAAAAAAAACTTGTGACGTGCTGTAAACGGACACATCACATGATAAGAGCGCCGCTGTGTGAGAGCCGACTTCAAACTCAAAGAAGCAGAAGGTAAGATGTGCTTTGTGGGCTGGTAGCAGCATTGGAAACCCGATTAATCCATCCATCAGCTCAAGAAGTCCAAATCTGAGGTCCTTTTTTCAGCCCTCAAACCTGACCTGTAATTTTGGAAAAAGAAACTTGGAAATCACCAAGACTGTACAGTCATGCTTTCCCCAAATACGACATGTTGCCATCCATCTTTTCCAGGGCTGGGTTGTGAGGGGAGCAGCCCTCTCACAGGCACCTCCTCCAGCTCATCCAGGGAAACACCGAGGCGTTCCAAGGCCAGTCGAGAGCTGGGTCTACCCCGGGGCCTCCTCCCGGTCAGATGCCCGAACCACCTCAGCTGGCTCCTTTCAATGTGGAGGAGTAACATCTTTACCTGAGACCCTCCCAAATGACTGAAGTTCTCACCCTATCTCTGAAGGAAAGGCCAGCCACCCTTCAGAGAAAGCTCATTTCCACCACAGCCTGATTAAACACTAGCAGGAATACCATGGAGAGGATGGAGTACCACAGGCCACACAACACAAATGCTGCTGGGAGCCTTTCAGAACAAACTCCATCCAGAAAGCAACGCAGCAAAGCTGAAAACAGAGAAAATGGTCAAATGTAGAGGAAATGTTGAATGGATGGAAAGCTGTGAAGAACAGAAACCATGTTGTTGTTGGACTTCAAATTTCAGGATGATTATCTGGATGGTGCTGACCAGGCAAACACTGTTTACACTGATACAGCCTGAGTTTGGTATTTCTTGTTAATTCTGAGTGTTTGTTTCAGTTTTAGAGTGTTCAGGTATTTCAAACGCATCCAGATCTCAACCCAGGACAGCCCACTTTTATTTACTGAAGGCAGAGAGACCCACAAACAAGCTGCAGCTCACTGGAGTTTTAGGATTTCTTAAGCCAGCTAACATAAAGGAAGCCTGGATATGCTGCAGATTAACGTGTCACTGAACCACAGACTCAGCAGGTCTTCTAAGGACTTTGGTTGCTTCTTTAATCTTTACCAGGATGCAGTCCAAACTTTAAGAGAGCGGCTCTTCATTTCAGGTGCAAGTTTCTATTATTCAAGAAAAAAAAACTTCTACTTTAAACCGTGTAAAACAAAGTTTATCAGTTTCATTACGTCACTAGATCGATAATTAGAAATGATCGATAATTAGTCAGAAGGCTTTGATTAGTTTAAACTTTTAGTGGGAAGCGGTCTTAAATTTACAGACTTAAATGGAGTTTGGTTCCGTTCACTGATGTAGATTTTCTCTACTGAGAAGAAAGCGTGGTTTAACACCAAACCAAACTCCAGTCAAATAATGAGAGATTTTACCTCCCACTTCTTCGGCAACTCAACAGGAAGGTTGAAAAACTTTGAAGAAAACTGAAATATATTAACACGCGTGATCAATAAATCCCGTGCCGAATCCATCAGAAGGCTGTAACGATGGGAGGAGGCGGTTAAACTACTTTCTGTTCTCTGTGTAAATCAAGACGTTATGTGAGGATGTAAAAACGGAAGATTTTAAACTGGAGTTTGGTGTGAAGCTGTGAGCCGTGACCTGAACTTACTTTGGTGATGGCGAACCGGTCTCCGCAGGGACACGGGAAGTAATACGTCTCCGTCTCCTCGTCGTATTCAAAGTCCTCGATCTCCACTTCGTCGTGAAACACCGACATTTTCAGCTAAACACCCGCAAAATAAACAGAGAACAGCGCCAGATCCGCACCGGCTAAAACGTGAGCGCAGCGCGGTGTGATGACGCACAGAGCCGCTGACTCAGAGCTGTGACGCAACTCTTAAAACAATAAGACAAAGGTCAAAATAAGATAAGGAAACTTTTAAAATAAAAACAGTAAAAACGAGTAAAAGTAAAAAAATATTGAGTTTAATGAGTTTTAATGAGCGAGAGGAAAGTTTTAATTCTTCGTTTGTGCCCGCGGAGCAGCTTGTAGTTCCCGCTGATGTCCACGAAGAGGCGCTAATTCACCAGAAAACGCAGCTGATTCAAGTTCAAACAGCGTGCATTTAAATTCATAATAAATATTAAATAAATTAATATTTAAAGGGTTAATAAGTAAAATAAATCAACCAGATAATTTTAAAAAATACAAAATAATAATTTTATTACATATAATAATAAATTGTGATTCTGCTAAAGCTAAATAAATAAAAAATGAATAATAAATAAATAAATTCATATATTCATATATTTTTTTCTGTTTAAACTAAATAAGAGAATAATTAATAACTCCAGAAATAAAACACATAAAATGAATAATTATATTACATAAACATATTCGATATAATTTATGATGTTTTTAAAATTTTAGTCAGTTTAAGCTTAAATAAAATCTAAATACGGTGAATAATTAATAAATATATCACAAAAATACAATAATAATTAAGTGTTAAGTACAAAAACTAAATAACTGTAAAATAAACACATTAAAGTTTCTATGTAAAACATAAAAATGTGGTTTCACAATAATAAAAGGACCTTTAAGAGCTGTAAGAGCACACAGCTGGTTAAATACACTGATGAATATATGTCATTAAAAATAAAATCACAGCAATTATAAAACAGACTAAGGGACGTGTAGTTTGACTTAAATTATTTTATTGTATTTTTTTCTTATTTTAATTTATTTCATTAGCTTTTTAATATATTTTGCTTTTATTTTTATTACTCATTTGTTACTGGTTGTGTTTGCACAGGAATTTCCCACCTTTTGGTAGAAATAAAGTTTCTCTGAAGCTGATCTTGTGGTTCCTGCTGACGTCCAGATGACGGCGCTGTGAGAACAGAAACCAGAACCTGAATGAGGAAAACAACTGAAGGGTGAAAGATAAATGAATATCTATAACTATCTGCTGATCACACATGTGCTACACAGGCCTGAAACTCTGAAAACATTCACAGTGTGAAGGTGAAACTCTGCACGGCTTCACTGAACACACTAAACTCTGCAGAAACTGAGTTTGTTGTTCAGGATCAGTTTTAAAGGACAAACTCAGGAAGTTTTTAGGCTGTTTTAAATGGAGTTTGGTGTTGTGTGTGCTGGTTGAGACTTCACCTTTCAAAGATATTTAAATTTGACTCCAACAACTAAGAAACAACCTGAAGATCACTAATCAGAACTTAGACGTCCAAAACTCAAAACTGATTTAGTGAAAATCACTTCATACTTTCTGGTGACGAGGCTGAAGCTCATGCCTTCATCCTCAGACACATTTTTCTCTGTGGGATCCAAAAACACAAAGAAACCAACAAATAAAAATAAAAACCATCAGATCATCGTTGAAATCATCCAACTGATGTAAATTAAATATAAAGGAACAGATGTTATAAATTTGGATCAGTGAGAAGTTCTTAAGATGAAGTTAAATGAGTGGTGATGAGCGCTGGTTGGAGGGCCCCCTGTGACTTTTCCCTAAGGCCCCAAACAGACTCAGGATCACAGCCGTCAACCCCCTGATTACACCACAGGGTCCAAGCACACAACCTACAGCCTGACGGTCCACAGGAGACGCTCAGTTCCTCCAACAACAAACAAGCTCAAGCGCTGAAACTTTGTCTGCACACGCTCAGTAGAGGAGCAGCATCATGTCAACATAAAACTGATGTTACAGGTATGAAAGCTGAAGATGTTTGTAAAGTTTTAAAGACTGAAATTTTAAACTTTTAAATTTAATCTTCAGGTTTTGGACAAAGTTTTGATTTTTGTGTTTGTTGAGTTTTTGGATTCTTGCTCTGATTTCTTTATTATTTTAGTAGATTATGAGCTTTAGTTCTCCTGATAGTGGCTCTTTGTTTGCTGTTCTTGGTTTTTCTAGTGATGAGTTTCAGTTTTGCCATCCTGTGTTTTGCTTTCATGCCTTGAATATTTTTATTAGTGGTAGGAGTTTTAGTTCCCTCTGTCTCGTCTTTCTGTCCCTGTCTTCATGTGAGTATGTGAGATGTTACTTTGGTACAACATGGTGGTAAAGGCCCAAAAACAAAATAAAAATCTACCCTGGGGCCTATCAGAGTCGTTCCACCTGTGTATTCCACCTGTTCACTGCAGGAGAGAGGGTGAACGGGTCACTGTATTTTTTGTTGACTGGGAGTTTTTGATTCTTTTGTGCTCCTCACATTAAGCTGGTCCTTTATCTTTTTCATTAATGGAGATTTGAAAACATTTTTTAATCTAAGCGAATCATTATGTTTAGAGAACATGTCTCTCAGAGAGTAATTAGTTTGTTCCAGAGTCACTACATTATACTTTATGATAATATAAAGGGTAACATTCATATCCCAAAAAGTTGAATCTGTTCATCTGGATGTAGCGGGTTTTTTTTAGTGGGAGAAACGTTTCGTCACCTCCTGGTAACTTCTTCAGTCTCAGCTGACTGCAGACTTCACCAACCTTATAAACAGTACATTGCATAATGACCGAAACCAGCACCACTGACTAACAATGGGCCATTTGGTCAGTTTCATGATCAATAGTATGCAAATTGTCATGACCATTGATCAATGGCCATGAGTACCATTCACAGAGATTGGGGAATGGCTGCAATCACAGCATTGTAAGATGGTGACAGATGTACCCTTAGGCCCCCTCCTCGGTTCAGAGATGGTCTTTCCCTTTTCACGTAAATGGCCTCCTTGAACTCAAGCAGAAGAACATCACATCAAAAAGGCCCTGAGTAAATGTGGTTATCCCAGCTGGACATTTGTCAAAGCTGGAAAGGCACCTAAAGAAGGCCCCAGGCAATCCAGGAGAGAAGGACAACTG
>VUQS01038930.1:0-15246 GCA_015108495.1 Heterochromis multidens | reverse complement strand
CTCTGACAGAGCTAGCTCTAAAGCTATGCAGGCCACTTTGAGTCCTACCTGTGTTTGAGCAGTTGAATCAAATTAAAAGTAGCCAACTTTGATAATAAATAAAAAATAAATCAGCCTAATTGCTGTAAAAATAGTAAAAGTAAATAAAAATGGCCAGTTTCATTTAATTTTGTCTAAACTGTAGTTCAATATGCTGATGTCTTCTTTATTTCCTTCAGCTACATACAGTTATAAAGTAATTTCTTTCCACATTGATTTTTCTGTTGTTGTTTGCTAACTTCTTGGTCTTTTTTTTTGGATTGGATAACTAGTGGGACTGAAGACTAGCTGTTTATGTGCATACATCCATGCTAAGCACCACTACTGAGGTTCAGCCACATTGAGAGGGTAAGGTGCCAGTGATAGACAGGCACGAGATGGACAAAAGAACTGCATGCTTGCTCAGAGCTGCAGGTTTGAAACCCCTGATCTAGGTATAGCTGTTGTTTGGCCAAATCACCCTGGATGCAAACAATGGTTGCCTAGTTAAACTAAACCAAGATGATTTTCTAATACATCAAAGCCATCAAGTGACTGGGGAACTTCATAGATGGTGCTGGGTGAAAAAAATAAGCAAAATCTTCTTACTCATAACCACATTGTTACTATTAGTGATTGTTGATTGATAGTGATTGCCAATATCTTTTGAAAATCACCACCACAGGACTTACTATAAAGTATCAAATTATTGACACTTTTCATTTCCATAATAAAACATAACATCTGACTTTGCCACAGTCATCAGTTTGTGTGTTAAATGTAATGCTGTGTTTTAGTAACGTTTCACTTTCCTGCTCACTGACGGCGGTCCTATAACGTCTGGCAGCCGCTCCGCCTGCAGCCCGAGGCTGTGTGCCTAACTGACAACAAACCATGTGACCATTTTCTGGCACAGGAGAGGCGAGACCAGAAAAAATGAAAGCAGATCACTGAGAGGCAGAGTACAGCAGGCCAGAGACTGAGTCAAAGAAAAGGACAACTCAGCCTTGTTCCCATACATACAGCTGTTTCTCCCTGCTCACTTCTAACCAGAACCACATCACTGAAGCCATGCCGGGCTAAAATAGCCTCCATGGCAGCTCCTCCAGCTCAGCACAGAAACCTAAAGCCTGCGAGCGGGATGCAGCTCTAAGCTCAATCTGTTGCACACTGCAGGCAACACGGCTGAAGATTAACCTGCTTCCCCTGCTGTTCACATTTGACTGCATGGAAGAATGCTTTCTAGAAAATTCAACCCAAGACTGACTGAATGCAGCTTTAACAAAAAGTTTCTGACAACAGGTTTCATAAAAACACAGCTGAAATGATCAGTCGAATAAATGACCTGTCAGTTAACAAGTTCATATGCAACTATTGTGATAAATGATTCATCCTCCTGCTCTGCACAACAGAGCCACGCAGAAATAATTCTACTGCACTCTTTGGCTTTTGACTTTTGGTGTCATCTTTTTCAAGAATGAGCATGAAAGGACAAGTGACCTGACAGACTGGGTGGGAGTTCACGCTCTGTGTTGACATATTTCACATTTCCAAGAAATTCCACTTGTTTGGCAGGAGGTGGAGCCTGAAGCTGGGGGAGGTTCCTGCCCCTAGCCTCCAAACTGTCTTCTTTTCAAACCTATAATAATTATACACTATAATAAACCATGATGAAGAACAGTAAAATGGTCACAAACCACAGTTCTCATTACTTTAAGGCAAAGCAACAAAATTGATCCTGACTTTGTTGCTCCTTTCTGCACACTTTATTACTTCAAATCTTAATTCTGATGCTGGCAGATCACTTAACTCTTGACTTGCGACACCTTTTAACAGCTTTCCTCTATTGTCATGGACATAAGTATTTCGTGATATGAAAATCAGGTTCTACATATTCTTGTATACTTGATAAGCACTAGTAACCTGATAACTGCATTTTTTTTTTTTTTACTGCAGGTAACTGTTTACAAATACAAATCAAAGGCTTTGGAATGGTTAATCTGACAGTCCTATAACAATTACCCTCAAATCAATTTAACTATGCTAAGTTGACTTGATCCACTCTGTGTGTTGGATAACTAGTATCCTTCAAAAGCTCTTTTCTTTTCTCATCTAAAAGACCATACAAGTATATTTAACTCTTACATTGCTAAATTTCTGTTTCTTCAGTCCTGTGTGTGTCCGGTTAGGCCCCGGCCTAACTGGAGGGGGGAACTACTGGAGACACAATTGGAAGGCACTTTAACACAGTACAAACTGAAGGGAAGAAAGACTGCAACAGTACACCTGCCATGGTCTGTGTTTCTGTTATAACACTTTGCTAAAGCTGCGCCTCACACAGATCATCTGTGATATATTCAAAAATGTGAATAAGGTGTACACGCGACAGTGTACGGTTTCTTTTCCAATAACTTCTTATCCAGCTCCTCAAACAGAGAGGTTTACAATGTCTTCATCTCTTTGTGCTGTGGTTTACTAGCACCTGACTGGAGACTTAACAAGCCAACAGCTCCTATTCGCATTACAGTTTTGAAAGGAATTTTATTTTTCCAAATTTGCACTACGTTTTTTGTTGAAAGCTCACTTACAGGTGTGAATTACTCTTAAGCAACTCTACAGCTGGCAGCAAAGGGCAGAATTATGATGTTGCAGAGTTAAAATCTATTAAATTTACTATTTAGTGTCAATAGGGGGGTGTCAAGTAAGTGAAATAGGGCGTGATATTGGATTTGGTTAATTTGTTTGGGGGGTTTTCTGCCCCCTGCTGGTCAGAAATCACCTGAGGCAGCTTTAAAGCGTGAGCAAACTGGTTTGGAATATGAGAGATGTGCAGCCCTCAAGATGGCATGTTTAACAGTTACTGCATGGACATTAATATATTCATTATATTGCAGATGCTGTATTGTGGGGTACACTTAAAGCTAGATTAATAATAAAGTTAAAAAACTAGCCTCTATGAAATACATGTAGGAACACAAAAAGCACTTGATAAAGCACAAACACTTCTTTCTAGTTGTCTGCGTTTGGCAGTTTTAACATCACAAAGTGTTTCCAGTCCTCAGGGTGTGAACATGTGCTGGCAGCAGACAGGCAGGTGAGGCGGCTTACCTGTTTCTCTCCGAGCCGGAGGAACAAACCAACACCAAGGTCCTCCCGGAGCTGCAGCCGCTCCCCTCCTCTTTCACCACCTCCTGTCACGCCAACAGGGTGATATTCGTTGAAAAACCACAGCAGTAATAGACCTCTTTTACGCCTCCACAAAGTGCGACATCATGCGAGTTCCCTCCGCAGTCCTGCGTCGGCCCCCTTCAGCCATTTACACGACGAGAAGCTCCGACCTCCAACCCCGTACTATAACTCCCAATATAACGGCGGGTTCGGTTCCTGCTCTGCTCGGTTAAAAAAAGTACAGCTGTAGCCTACTCGCTGAGAGAAAGGGAAAAATAATAATAACGTTAATAATAATAATAATAATAAAAAGGTGCGTTTGTGTTCCTCAAAAGGAATGAAAAGCTGTTTCGCCTGGTAGGTGCACGTACGTGTCTTCCCCCTTCGATGCCTACTGGCGTTTCTGTGTAATCAGATGCTGCTCACCACAATATCCATTCATCCTATTACAGAGTTTAACCCTTCACTGTCTGCGGCGCGGCTTCATGCTGCCCTCCAGCGCTGTCACAGAGACCTCACATGAAGTCATCCTAGAGTTCAGGAAACCCAGAAGTATCACCCACGGCCTCTCTAATCAATCACCTGACTGGATACATACACAACGCGATGAGTTAAAAGTCAATTATTTATTGCAAATATGAATAAAATAAACGTTTCAAGCCAGTTTATTTTTATGCTCATTAGGTGAGATGAACTAGTGAAATTAAAATTAATATTAATGGCGGACAGTTTACAATTCATTATTGATAAAAGAAAATATAAAAAATATATGACAATTCAACATGCTTATGTCTGTTATGCGATATTTATATGTACATTAAAAAATATAAATACTTTTACATAAAACCCAACTTCAAATTCAGAATACTGAAAATTATTTTAATATTTTATTCGTTTATATTTTCATAAAATTACTTTAATAATTTTAAAAAATTCGTAAATCCCCAAACTTATCATATGCAGTAATACAATGTACAATATTCCCTGTGAGCCAAAAGCTCAAGTTTCAGACTGATCTGAACAATACTGGACAGGTTGGTAACACTGGTGAATATCACCAGCCTATATAAATGTTTCTGTGATCTTGCTGAAGGGTTTACAAAACTTCCCTCCCACATGGAAACACGTTTCATTATTATCTGAGATTAAAACAGTAACTGTTGGTGGCAAATGTAACTTTGACTTCTTGACACGCACCTGAAAGCACCACTGACTCTGAAAACAGAGGATGGTTGTTAAGAGAATCAGTCTGATAATAAAGTTTAAACATTTTTGTCCATTCCCATATAGTTTTTTTTTTTTTACATACTGCATATCTGTCTGATTTACATTCAACTTTCCCCTGAAGACATTGGAGTTTACATTTCTTTATTTTCTTTACAAACAGCGCCATCCTCAGGACCAAAGCATAATCACAACAACAACACAGGTCTGAACACGTGAGGCAGTTATTAGCAGTCAGCTCCCAAACACCACCTGAAGGAATTTCATTGACCAAAGCGACCAAATAGAGAAGCATGCTTCTCAGTCCACAGAAAAATCTTTTTATAAAATAAATATGATTTTATTTTAATTCAAGAGAAAGGAATTAATTATTTTAAGGAAAAACAAACACTTGGCTGACTAAAGCTGATCTTTCAGTCGACATTTCAGCAGGTTTAAGACAGTAGGAAAGATGGCAGTCGTGGTCTGGGACCACAAAAGTGCACATGTCCAATTAAAGCCCATCAGAGAAGAGTCAGCAGGTGAAGGCAGACTCCTCTGATGTCCTCACTGCTCCTCTGCTAGAAGCACTCTGAAGTTCTTCAGCTCTCTGACACTTGTGGAAATCCTGTGCAAAATTCAGGAGGAGACGAGTTAAATAAATACAAAACAAGAGCAGAACTACAATTTTGACTCCAGTATGTTTTCACTGCCATTAAATACAGTTTCTCTGAGGCTACAATATAATATTTGCAGATTATAGAGAATTTAGGCACGTTTGGCACATTATTTTTGGTTCATGTTAAAGATCAGTTTTTTTTGTTTTTTTTTTTATTATATTTTAGTATGAATTTCCCACTAGATCAGTACTGACTTGTGTACATATATGTGTAAGGTTATGGCAGCTTAGGAAATTTGATTAAAAATAAAAAGATAAAAATCCACTTACTAGTATAAACTTTTTATATATATATATATATATATATAAATAAACTAGTTCTAAAGGCTCTTATAAACCAAGCAAACCAAGAATAAATATCAGTCTAAATTTCCTATTCGATCAAGCACTCAGCTGAAGAAACATCTTGCAGAGGAGATGCATAAAGGCTTCTATTCATTAATCATATCTAAAAATCATTTTCAGGTTATAAAAGTGCTTCAGATGCAATGTAAACTAATGCGCGGGCAACAAAAGCACCCCAAGGAGCAGAGTGGGTGTGAGTTAGAACTAAGGAGCTATTTTAAATATGGTACATTTTATGACTTGATGCCCACAGGCTCGCTCACCTTCCGAAGGCGTTGAACAGGGAGACGATCTCCTGCCGGCTGAGCTGGAAACTGGGTCGCTGGTTACTGGATTTGGGCAGAGCTTCAATCTGTCGCTCTGAAAACAAAATCTTCAGGGCTGTGCCTAATCCCTGAGTCTGTGACATGAGAGAGGCAGCAATCAAAACAAAGAGCAAATCACAATGCAGCTCGTCTTTACAGCACATCCTGCAAGAGAGAAGGAGCACTACATGTGTATTTCAAGCTGATGAGAGACTCTGAGAGGAAGGTAACAAGCACCTGCAGTTTCCCCCACAGGCGACACTTAAAGCACCCAACACAGTCCATGATCCTGGAGATGTTGAGGAAGGCCAGTCTGATATCCTCCTGACATTCATAGCACAGAAGAAAACTCATGTCACTTTACATCTTTAAAATTAACTGCAACTTCAGTCAATATTACAAAAAGTGATTTCTCCCAGCAGCGTTGTTAATGCGATAAAAGGTTTTGGAAGTACCGGCTTCACATCACTGTATCTGCACTGATGCTGCAACTGGAGTATTTTTTGATCCAGTGTGTTTTTGTTTACAGCACAATTTCATGTGCACTTCTAACTGGGGTGAGAAGATAATGACTGAATTTTAATAAAAGGTTTTATGTAGTGAAAACAGAAGGTTAATTAATTAATTAATTAGTTAATTTTATGAGCTTAAAGAATCAAAAATATGGGTGAGGAAATATCTATGAAATTTCCATACTTGAAATATCCATTAAATCCCTGTGAATAAGTAATCAATCTGTGCATTATTTCCACAGTATCAACTTCAACAGAGTTTTAAACACTTGCTGACCTTCAGTTTGGCCGCTTCCTTTTCATCCCCAGCAAACAGAGAAGTCTCATCAAAATGCAAAGGGAAAGATCTAGAAAAGAGAGACGAAAGTCACATCAAAATGCGGCACATTACTCACAAAACCAGAAGAAGTGACTGTAATTAAAGATGAAGAATCCAATGACTAATCAATGGACTCACATAGCTGCTGGACTCACAGTGCAGAATAAAAGCATTGCAGCAGAACCACAGGTGTCTTCTACCATGTCAGAATCTGTTGCCTACATTTCCCAGAGGTCAGAGTGCTAACAGAGCTCACTTCGTTGTAATTCCACACATCCACACTCATCTCCATTTTTAAATTCATCAGACCCAACACAGTTCAGATGTTTACATTCACACCCATTATGTGATGTTGTCAGTGAGCTATCTGACTGGTCCCAAATTCATTCTGAAGCATGACAACAAGGCCAAGCGTGTAGTCAAAGACATAAGGAAATCTGACCCTCACTTTGCCCTCATCTCAACTCCATGGAGTCAAATCCACAGCAGAACTGTGGCAAGCTCTTCAAGATGCACCTTGAAAACCTAAGTTTAAACCTATTTCAAATCAAGTATTTCTGATTAATGCACTGTGTATGAAATTACCTGCTAAAAACGATTCACAGCATCCTCACTTTACTGAGTGTGTTTAAACATGGTTGATCTTTCTTTCAAGGTCATATTCTCTTGTAGCTCTGGACCATTTCCAATACAGCTGTTATTATTTTTTTAAAATCACTCTCTGGAAGTTCCCTTTCTGACCACTTGCACTTGCACATCTGAGATGCATGTTGAATTTTGTCCATTGTATCAAACCAGTGACACTTGGACTTGAATCTCATCTTGGGGAAAAGGACACAGATGCTAAATCTGGTGAGTAGCAGTAGATGACAACTGTATTGGTTCTTTGGCCAAAAAAAACAAAACCCTTTGCTGGATGATGATCATTTTCAGGTCATGTATTCAGAATGTTCTCCCAAAGAACCTAAGGATGTTACAGGTAAATTCTCCCTGGAGAATAACTGAATGGTGCAAAATGGCCTAAATGTTAGTAAAAATACTCCTAGTCAGGCCTCAAAATTGGACACAATGGGCTCTTCCTCTCAGACTCAGCTCTCATTACTAGTGATGATCACCAGTGTAATGGTTGGTCAGTTTGACACAGAAGCTTATGTTTGCTCTCTGAGTGAGTTGGAGGTCCATGGTGAAAACTGCAGATGGGCACGTACATGTGGTCAGACAGAGATTTAAAGGAAGGGGTCCAAACATAGCAGGAGTGCTGGAGGCTATCCAGAGGAGACAACCTTAAACCAGTATCAGTAAACGGTTAATACACCACATAACTGCACAATTTAGGATCCAGCATCATCATATGCATACACATACATTTATAAAAAAATAAATAAAAAGGCAAAAATATGGCAAAAAAAGAATTAAAAGTTTAAAGTTTATAGAACATGAATATTATATGTTAAAAAAGTGCTCACTTTATTATACACTTATTCATTGAAAACCTAATAATAGTTGGTGTGGTCTGAGACCAACCTGGCCAGCTGCAGGATGTGCAGCAGCTGCTCTTTGTGTTTCTGGTCCTCCTCGGGTCTGCCCGTGTACAACTGGAAGGACGACTGCTGGAAGAACGGCAGAACTTTGGCCAGTGCTCGCAGCTCTATCAGGTACAGGAAGTAAAGGTTGCGGAGCCTCTTGGGCCCTTCGCCGGCCGTCAGCTCAGAGTCAAAACGCTGTCTGAACTCTGACACATTGTGACCCCACTTTTTCTGATACCAGCTGTCTGAAGGAAAGAAGGGGATAAAAGTATGGGGTAGTTAGGAATCATTGTGACACACAGCTCAGAAAATTCAGTGAAGACAGAACAAAACAAGTTATTTTGACTCTTCAGACAAAAAGGAGGAGAAAATGAACGAGTGCTGGTTTTTATGTCTCACCATCCAGCAGATATCTGGCACTCAGATGTATGTTGATGCTGGCGTGGAGACCTGAGACGAGCCGGTAGAAAGCCCTTTTCTCCACACACTGACCTGCGAGAGAAACACAGAGGGTTTACCAAAGACTAGACAAAAACTCAACAGAATCTTCAGGAGAAACAGCAGCTTACCTTCCAGCCAGCTGTAGAAGGTCCTCGCTGTAAAAAAGTCAGTGTCATCAGAAACAGAGAGAAAAAAAAACTGAGATTGTTTTAGAAAAATGGTGAGATGTAACTCTGACGAGTTCTTACCTTCACTTCCTGAGCTGCTCTGGAATGAGTTTGGATTTAGTGGTCGCTTGATAGTATACGGTCTGGGAAGGATGAATAAAAGTTCACTTTTCATTAAAGGGGACCTAGTTTGCTTTTCCTTATTTTCTATCATACACATACAGTCACAGTGGTGGATGTTCATAGTAAACATGGTGAAATGTGATCACTGTATATACAAATAATCCCCCCGTGAGCCAAAGCTTCACACTATGCTGATGTCAGAGGGACTGGATATCTCTAATAATGGTCATTGCGGACACCTCTTTGGCAGTGGATGAACAGTGGATGAACTAGGAGGTAACACAAAGTCCCAGAGTGAGATAAATAAGGATTATTTTTGGACTGTGAAGCATCCTAAGCTACTCTAGCTCGCAGGGCTTCTAACCTGTTGCACTGAGTGTTTCTCCTTCTCTCACCTCTTTTCACTCACTATGTGTTTATACACCACTCTGCGTTTAATCATGAGTTATTATTAATCTCTGGCTCTCCTCCACTTCATTTGTCCTGTCTTCCTCCCCTCACCCCCAACTGATTGTGGCAGATGGCTGCTCATCTCTGAGCCTGGTCCTGCCGGAGGTTTCTTCCTGTTAAAAGAGTTTTTCCTTCCCACTGTTGCCAAGTACTTGCTCATAGGGGGTCATCTGATTGTTGGGTTTTTTTCTGTATTATTGTAGGATCTTTATAATAATAATAATAATAATAATAATAACAATATAAAGTGCCTTGAGGCGCTTTTGGTGCTATATAAATAAAAGTGAATTGAATTGAATGGCAACTGCCCTGTCAGATTTATTAAAGAAAAGTGTGGGCAGCATTTGGTTGCAAATTCAGGACAGCTCTTGTTCAGTTTCAACATGCATGGCAACATTCACTTGGGAACATTTTGCTGTTTTTCAACAGCCATGACATTTATTAAAGGTTCACAGTCTATTCATAGGTACGTAAAAAACACACTTTTACTTATCCCCATGTGAATGTGCCACACAAAACACAGACATCAATGCTTCCACAGCAGCTCAATCCCAAACATTCAACCTGCTCCATCCAAGGTTGACATTTCAATTTATGGTGTAATGTCTCAAAACTGTTGTTGGGCCTGTTATGAAAACATTCATGTTTCCAGCTCAGGATTAACTGTAATAGCTTTGGTGATCTTTAGGTCAAAATCTGTGTGCTAACATGTTGACATTAACACTTAACTCTAAGTGTTGGTATATCTGCAGCTCCACAGAGCAGGATTAGTGGTGTTTTAGGGTTAAAGGCTCTTGAGCTGCACACAAAGTGTGTGTGTGTGTGTGTGTGTGTGTGTGTGTGTGTGTGTATATATATATATATATATATATATATATATATATATATATATATAAAAAATCTCTCAAGCTCTGTACAAAGGCTTTAATTAGCTGCACTCTCTTTCAGATAAAATAGCCTTGGAGGGAGTGGTAGTGCAGAGAGCAGAATGCAGGCCTGCTGTCAGTGAAAGCTATATGAGGCTGAAGAGGTGAGCATTTCCATTAGTGTTAAGTTTATAACATACTATCTTATATGCACGAGCATGGATTATATAGCTAAATGTCTTTTAATGTAAATTCTGTCATATGTTACATTGATATTGGATACTTGGCATGTAAAGTCTCCCTGTCTCTCTAACAGGTTACAAATTGAAGAGTCCTCCAAGCCTGCCAGGCTGTCTCAACAGTTGGAAAAAGCTGTCACCAGCAACTATAAACCTGTGGCCAACCATGATTACAATGTAAGAAACCCTACCGAGAAATGTGTTCATTTATTATTACAATCAATTTTTTTCATGTTTCATAATTTAGCCTGCACATACAACACAATTTTACTGTCTGTAGTACATCCTTGTTTATTAACCACATGCTCTAAAGGAGTCACGCATATAATGTCCCTCTTCATGTGGGACTGTATAGTATGACTATTCCATGCCCCTCTAACTGTGCATATTGCAGCAATGTCCCATATTTTGATTTTAAATAGTTAACAAAATACAGGACATTGGAGTGTGACAAAAAACACATGATTCAAAAACAGTTGCTATGATGGGAAAAGGGGAAACACAAGTGTACAGTGTCTATCACATGAGACCATAAAAGTAAACTTCAGGTTCATTTTATGTTTATTGCATTTACTTTGTGAGGGAGTTATATGAAATGCATTCAAATAGAATCAATTATATTTGTCCTTATGATCTATTCTCAATCTGTATCCTGCATTGTGTGTGTGTGTGTTTGTTGGACTACAGTACAAGTCCCACTGAAACACAATCTTTCACCATGAGCTTCCCTTCTACCTGAACTGTTTATACATAGCATATAGAAGTTGTAGTATTTTTCACTTTGTGTGACTCCTATTGTATAAATCCCTTCAGAGCACAGCAACCAGAACTTCATCTGATTATCAGTTTATGTACTTTAAGTATTTCCTCTTGGTACTTAAAGCTTAAGTTGCTTTTCAGAGTAATTAATTTGACATCAATTAATTCATCCCTTTAGATCTAATGAAGGGCTTAAGAGATATTGTGTAAACTTTCTTATTGATAAAAAACGTATATAGAAGTTGAGCTGTTGCGATGGGGTGACTTTGAATTCTCAACAAGCAAATTTGCCAAGTCCACACCTGGAAAAATTTAGCTGACACATGGTGTTTTCAAAAGCCCAGAACATTACCAGTCTCTCATCAGCAGTAATTAGATAATAGATAATTAGATAATAGGCCTTTACCTGACCTCTGCTTGTTTTTGCTACAGCGTGAGTATGAGAGGAAGAAGAAGGAGGAGGGCAAGAGGGCACGAGCTGACAAACAACAGGTGTTGGACATGTTGTTTTCTGCTTTTGAGAAGCATCAGTACTACAACATCAAAGACTTGGTGGATATCACCAAACAGCCTGTGGTAAGACTTCAGTGCTTGGTTATAATACTGTTTATAGTGACTGATTTGAAGCAATGCTGCTGGCCCAGAAAGCTACATTTAGATTTAATTCTCAAGAGTATTATTGATCTTTTCTTGTGTTTCTCCTTCTTCTCAGATTTACTTGAAGGAAATTTTGCGTGATATTGGCATCTACAATGTGAAGGGAACACACAAGAACACCTGGGAGCTCAGGCCAGAGTACAGGCATTACCAAGGCGAGGAAAAGACTGATGAATAGTTGTTAAACCCTAGGCCCTCCTAGGTCAGAGCTCAGCTGGACCTGGTTTCTTTACATCAGGTCTGAAGATGCACTGGATGAAGAAGGAGTTTTACAGTCCTGTCTCATTCTGTAGGAGACACAAATAAGGGGCACTATGGAAAAAATCTAAGGTTATACACTGACATATACACCACCTTTTTTCTGATGTGGTTTCTGTCACAGCTACAGCATGCTTATCAGTGTTTTATGAAACAGAACATCTATGACTTGTGGTTCAAAGCAGTGGATAATTTTTTTTTTTTTTTTTTTTTAAATTTGTATATCCAGAAGTATGGAGTTTAATGTGTAGAGGATAAACTTTTAGAAGAGGAACAGTGATACCACTGGTAGAGCTCTCACTACCAAAAATGACATTTCTTTTACATTTCTCCGGGTGTCTTCTCATTAACCCACCTTTTGTGTAATTTTAGGTTTTATATTTGATTTATGCAATAAAGGTTTTTTCAATAGAAATGTTAAATTCTTGATGACATTTTAAGAGCAGCAAACTTTATATTTGGCATGAGAATAGCAGCATAAATGCAAAACCATTGTGAAGACAAATCAGCATGGACCAACCACAACCATCACAGGTTATTCTTACAGAATTGGATTATGCTCTACTTGAACCAGTATCACTCTAATTTCTTAAACTGCACTTCACATGTTTACAGGGCTTTGCATATGCACTTATAGGACACTTTAATAGGTGCATCTTGCCTAGTGCCGGGTTGCGCAATCGGAACATGGGTACACTGTGGTCATAAAGGGATATACATGGTAAGCAACAATATTCGGGCAGGCTGTGGTGTTTAAATGATGTCCAGTTGATACCAAGGGGTCCAGAGTGTGCCAAGAAAATATCCCCATAAATATACCAACACCAACCTGAATTATTGATACAAAGCAGGATTGATCCATGCTTTCACGTTGAGGCTGTGTGAATTGTAGCCTCCGTTTCCTGCTCTTAGCTGACGTGAGTGGCACCCAGTGTGGTGGTCTGCTGTTTTAGCTCATCTGCTTTAAAGTTCAACATGCTGTGCATTCAGAGTTGCTCTTCTGCATACCTTGGTTGTAACAAGTAGTTATTTGAATTACTGTTGCCTTCCGATCACCTCAAAACAGTCTGGCCATTGTCCTTTGACATGAACAAGACATTTTTACCTAGAGAACTACTGCTCACTGGATATTTTGATACCTTTAATAAATTCCCACATAATTCTAGAACATGTGCTTCAACTGTTTGTGGACCAGAGATGATGTGGTCCTGCGCATTTCGCTGTCAGGGAGAGGATGTGTTGTCCTGGTATTGAATTGTTGGCAGTTGGTATGCTGCTATGTTGTGTGCCAGGAGAGTTCAGTCATAATACTTGTGTACGTTCCACCCAAGGCAACAGCTGAAGCTCCATGTAACTGTTGGTAGGATACAGACTAAACATCCAGAGGCACTCTTCATAATTCAGAAGACTTCAATTATGTTTCCCTCTCCTCCCACCTGACTGGATTCACATAATTTGATCTGCTGTACGCCAATGTCAAAGAAGCTTACAGAGCTACTGCCTTACCACCACTTGGTAGATCAGACCACAGAAAATAATTTGCACCCACAGCCATCAGACTTTACAATTTTCATACAAATAGATGAGCTATGTCAGACATACAAATTTCCCTTTGGGATCAATAGTTATTTAAACCCTAGAGATGGTTGTGCAAAACATCCCACTCACCCAGCAGTTTCTGAATTACTCAGATCAGCTACCATGCCATAGTCAGTCACTTAAATCCTCTTTCTTCCCCATTCAGCAGGTCATCTTGACCATGTCTACATACTTAAATGCCTTGACTCAATTGGCTAATTAGATATTTGCCTTACAAGCAGTTGAACAGGTGTACCTAATGAAGGGTCTAATGATTAGTCACTTGGGCCCTTAGACCCTCTACAGTTATGTGGCAGTACAGCCACTGCGACTCAGTACAATGCAAGAAAAATCACAATATCCAAAGAAAAAGTATTCACTTTTAATCTGTCAGTTTACTGTGACTTGATATATTGCTATCATGATACTGTCCTGCTCCAGTTAAATTAAAAGATTAAATATTAAAATTCACAAAAACACTCATGAATATAAGGTTGAACAGTTTATTTGAATAAAAAAAAATGGTCAGTTTGATACACTACAGACATGCAGTATGTGCAACACAAATGCTGGTGGCAGATGAAAAGCTGCTATAAATGCAGCAATGAAACCTTAGTGACAATTACAAACTTGCTCTTTGGCAACAAAGAAAGCTGGTGTTCCACTGGGTCAAGCTCCATTTGCGTTCTGCAATGCATCCGTCTCATTACCTGTAAGAGGGGAAACTAAAACATTAGAAACATCGAACAGCATAAAAATGTCAGTCATCATGCAATAAGCAGTTTAAACCCAGATCTCAGCAACACCTACAGTCAACTGTGACCACGATGTTTTGACTAGACGCCAACGGCCTGTAAATCTGTCCTGAAAGCATGTGCAGGTATAAACTTCTTTAATGGGTGAAATACTAAGAACTGTTCACGCCAAGTATTCCCCTGTGAATTTGACCTCTGTAACAAGTCTAAAATGTATTCCTCTATTCAATCTGTGCTGCTATAAAATGTAGCAGTCAGAAAGCGCAAGGAAAGCTCAGTTTAGCATCTCTATGCAAACCCAGAAGCCAGTGAAGTCCGCTTCAGGTCTATCAGTGGATGCAAATTCAAGTATAACCCTTTTTAAACACTCACCAGCATTCATCAGGTCCTCAACAGCTTCTCTCAGCTGTGGTTTAAGTTCCCCATGCTTATCCTTGATACTTAAAAGAGGGGAGAAAAAAAAAAAAAAAAAAATTACAGTCTGTCTCTTTCCAAGTATATGTAATGAAGGTGTCCAGGCATGTTAAAAGAAACTGTTTATCCTCCCCTCTTCAATCTGAGTCACCATGGAAAAGGAGTGATCAGAAAGCGCAGGGACATTCAATATTACATCTAAATATTATAACCCAGGATCTCACAGCAGAGAGCCCAGGCTGTCAAAGATGTACTTTGTTACCAGGCTTGGTTACTTTAACTACTAAAGAGTGGCTATGTCTTTACAATGTAAAGTTAATACATACATTTTCACACAGTGCTTGGCAGCCGCCCTCTCATCTCATGTTAAAACACAGCCATTGACATCATTAGGATATTATGCTGAAACATAGCAGTCATCCTCCATCTGGCTCATACAGGTGTCTATCCAGATGTGGACCTGC
>VUQS01038925.1:8102-26086 GCA_015108495.1 Heterochromis multidens | reverse complement strand
TGTGCAGCACCTGAAACAACGGATACTGGATGCCTGTGCTGGCATTTCTCCTGCGGTGTTGCTATCAGTGTGTGAAGAGTGGGAGAAGAGGGTTGCATTGACAATCCAACACAATGGGCAGCACATTGAACACATTTTATAAGTGGTCAGAAACTTGTAAATAACTCATGAAAGAATAAAGTTACGTTGGAACCAAGCACACCATTGTTTTTCTTGTGACATTACCAATAAGTTTGATGTGTCACATGGCCCTCTTCCTATTGAAAAAACAAAAGTTGTATCCAAGATGGCCGACTTCTAAATGGCCACCATGGTCACCACCCATCTTGGGGAGTTTGCCCCCTCACATATACTAATGTGCCACAAACAGGACTTTAATATCACCAACCACTCCCATGTTATTACGGTGTATCCATATAAATGGCCCACCCTGTATATTGTTCCCTTTATTACATTGTATGAAAGGTGGATTTGCTAAGCAATTAAGAAAAAAAATAGATTGAGTGAATATCATTTTTTCCTTAAAGATATAGATATTATCAAAGAGTACAAACACACTGTTACGTTATGTTCTGTCATACTGTTTTACCTTCTCATTAAAATTTTTTATTGTTAGTGTAATCCATTCATACCAAAGACTCCTTTGATTAAATGGGTGTAAATCAAATGTAAATCAGATTTATATGATTTCCTATTACATAATTTAATACCAACATATCCTCATGTATACGATGTTTAATATATTTAGAAATTTTGAACTCTGCAGTAGAAGTAACAGAAAAATTTAATGGGTTTGAACAATGAGATGATGTTTCCTGCTGGCCAGCTGACTGAAATCAGACAAAGGATGCCAGAGAGCATACAAACCTCCACCCATAAAACACACCTGGAAAAACAAAGGACATCAGAGATTTTCTTCAGAAATAGACAAACAGATAAGCTTATGCTATCATTAATAAATATATAGTTGATATAGTTGGGCAGTGTTGCTCCTATACACCGATTTAAGCATAACATTATGACCACTGACAGGTGAAGTGAATAACTTTGATTATCTCTTCATCATGGCAGCTGTTAGCGGGTGGGGTATATTAGGAAGCAAGTGAACATTTTGTCCTCAAAGTTGATGTGTTAGAAGCAGGAAAAATGGGCATTTGTAAAGATTTGAGCAAATTTTACGTGGGCCAGATTGTGATGGCTAGACGACTGGGTCAGAGCATCTCCAAAACTGCAGCTCTTGTGGGGTGTTCCTGGTCTGCAGTGGTCGGTATTTATCAAAAGTGGTCCAGGGAAGGAATAGTGGTGAACCAGCGACAGGGTCATGGACAAGCAAGTGCCATCCATGGAAGCCCCACCTCACAACTTACAGAACTTAAAGGATCTGTTGGTGCCAGATGCAACAGCACACCTTCAGGGGTCTAGTGTAGTCCATGCCTTGATGGGTCGGGGCTGTTTTGGCAGCAAAAGGGGGACCAACACATTAGGCAGGTGGTCATAATAGTATGCCTGATCAGTTTTTTCATATGTGTGTGTGTGTGTGTGTATAGTAGTTCAGCCTATATAATAATTGTATCATTATTATTACTATTATTATTATTATTATTATTATTAATACTAATACTAATAATAAGTCACCTTACAACACAACATTAACAACAAGAGCAGTATTAAAAGAGATTTAAAGTCTAGGAATAATATGAATGTATAAAACAAGATGGTAATAGCTGATATGCTGATGAAAAAAGTGGGTTTTGAAGTTGGAAATATAAATTGAGATTTCATATAAGTGAGGCAACAATCAACACGGAATTTCTGGTTTTTGTTTGTTTGTTTGATTTGGTGAGAGGCTGATTAAATGCTCAGTGGCTCATTTTGCAAATTCAAATCTTTATTTGTTGGTAAATAATCTGATTTTGGTAAATAATGTAAATCAAGACTATAAAGTGACTAGAAGATTGGACATTACATTATGTGTACACTCTATTTATACAATTTTAGAACAACACTGCATGTTTTACTTTGTTAATAGTTGTAGAGCTGTTATTCATCATATTGGTAATAAAACATAGGTGCAATAAATTCCTCTTTGATGTGAATTAACTTACCAATTGTGCAGTCAAAACATTTTATCTCACAAATGATCCCTCATGCCACACTGGCAGTCCATATGCCAAAGAAACTCCTAAAACACCCAACAGACACAGCACCAGGCCTGAAATCAACCTGCCCCACTGCACCATTAAAAAAATATAGCTCTGCAGCAGTGGATCACAAGAAGGGACACAAGACACAAGCCTGAACTATCCACTGAAAAAAAGAATGGATTGTGCTTGTCTTGTCTTGTTACAATTAAAATATAGAGAAAGCTGGACTCTTGAGGTGTTAACCTGAAAACAGTGAACTCAACAAAAACATTTAAATATTGTCCCCAAAGAGGTAGCTTGTAAGCTGTATGTAAATATAAGGCAAATATTCAAACACCTCTGAGCTACAAGAAAAATCCAGTTTTGCAGGCTTTTAGGGAAATGATTTATGTAGAACGTGGAGTGTCTGAGAGAAACTTATTTTTTCTCCTATTTTGCTGAAAAAAGTTTGTTTGCAGTTTCAGAAAATAATGAAATATACAAATAAATGTTGGACTTGTGGTCCAAAGTACACATATACAGTGAATTTATCAGTTTCTTAAGATAAAATAATATAAAATTTTGAGGTTTTCCTCTTTAAATTTCTGCTCTGCATGATAGAATACTTCAAAACAAACTCAATTACATTTTTTTGGTTGCATCTGCTAATCATCTAATGCAACTAGTAGCTCAAACAGACATCCTCTTACTTGACTACTCTTTAAAAACATAACATAAGCACTTAGGCATGAAATTAACTGTACAGTTTAATGTGCTACAGATTTTAGAGAAAGTTGTTGCAAAAACTTCAGTAGTATCTTGGCCAACATGTGTGATGTAGAGGAGTCTGAAAAAATTATGAAAATATTGTTAATAACTCCTTTAGTACATTAGCAAGGAAAGCTCTGACAATGATGATGCAGAGGGAACATTAGCTCTGACCATGTCTGGCCTAGTTGACCAAATCACTTGGTTGACTGAATGTAATATTTTTAACCAGCTGTTTTGCCAACATTTCACCTTCATTTTTCATCAGTATTTTTAATCTCCCCTGTACGGTTCAGTGAGGCCATGGAAAAAGTCTTTTGGTCTGCTTCGAAGCGATTCTGGCAAACCGTGAGGCGACTCAGAAGGGGAAAGTGGTGTTTTACTCACATGTGTATAATGCGTGTGGGGTGCTGCTGACTTCAACTGAGGATATAGTTGGGTGGTGGAAGAAATACGTCAAGGACCTCCTTAATCCTGCTGACACGTCATCCGTAGAGGAAGCAGAGACGGGGGATGAGGACAACAACTTGCCCATCACTGGGGGTGAGGTCACTGGGTAGTTAAACAACTCTTTGGTGGCAGGGCCCCTGGAGTGGATGAGATTTGCCCTGAGTTCCTAAAGGCTCTGGATGTTGAAGGGCTGTCCTGGTTGACACACCTCTGTAACGTCACATGGAGATCTGGGGTGCTACCTCTCGGTTGGCAGACTCGGGTGGTGGTTCCCATCTTTAAGAAGGTGAACCGGAGGGTGTGCTCCAACTACAGTCCTCAGCCTCTGTGGGAAGGTCTACACCAGGGTACTGGAAAGGAGAGTTCATCCGTTAGTCGAACCTCGGATTCAGGAGGAACAATGTGGTTTTCCTTCCAGGTCAGGGACTATTTGCTGCTCCAATTGGAGGAGTTCAAGTATCTCAGGGTCTTGTTCACAAGTGAGGGGAGCGGGGGATTGACAGAAGGATTGCGGCTGCGGCTGCAGTGATGCAGCAAGAGAAAAAATAACAAAACTGTACGTCAACACAGTCAAGTCAAAAAGGAACTAAAGACTTAATATCAGATGAACTAATACTCAGAATATTCTACACTAATAAAGAAACCAAAACAGGAAATCCCAAACTCAGCCTAACAAGTAATCAGACAGGGGCAAACCAAATCTATCACAGTAAACACATTATTGTACATTTGCAATTACAGTATGTATTAGATGGACAGCACTGTGTACTCTAGACTTGCTACGAATCATCCCACATCCAATGACGAGCCAAACTTTAGACACCCAGAGAGAGAGAGAGCTCTTGTTATCGTTACCCAATGAGAATATTTTGAAACCAACATTTAGTAAGGCAGAAAGAACAAGAACCCTGTGGACACTGCCACTACCAAGGGTCTGTTCTGTTGTTATTTTGTTAAGCGTGATCCTTCTGAAGAAATGCTGAAACAGATTAAAAGGGAATCGATTTGTGAGGTCAGTGGCCTCTGTATGTAATGCATATGAATAATCTGTACAAGCAGAATATATCTATGAAACAGGAGGAGCGTGATGAGAACCACAATATCCTGTGGGAAAACCAGTTTAACTGGGCCAGCATGTATAGTGTGCAGAAACAATTGTTTTAAACAAGCACACAAACTGAAAAAACCCACATGTAGCACCAGATCAAAGCTTTTAATCAGGATCAAAACAATCTTCAATCTCTTTTGTCCTTTTAAAGTTTTTTTTTCTCTTTCTTTGTGTTGTTAAATATTGATTCTTGGATTTTTATTGTAATCCTTCTTGCTGAGAGTTTTCTCCTTTCATGTGCCTCCTGTGTGAGTTTGGTCCTGGTCCCTCTTTCAGTTCACTTCCTGTCCTATTTTGAAGGTTATATCCTCATGTGGGTTTCAGTAATTTAGTGTTTTAGTGTTTAGACTGTGTCTATGCCCCGAGACTCTGTCAGGTTGTCGTTGTTGTATACCCAATGTTTTGTCACGCTGACTTTCTGTGATTTGGGATTTATCTTATTTGCTCAAAGATGTCCTTTTTCTGCCATCATTTTATTTTTATTAATTTATTTTTTTAAGTTGCCCTTTTCACTCTTTGCAAGTCCAGCCTTTATATTTTCTGTCTGTGTTTAGGCTGCATTATCTGTTCTGTGTGACAATAGTTTTGAGGCCCATTTTTGTTTTTACCCACATCACATCAAATAAAAATTAGCTTTTCTTTTTTTCCTTTTTTTCCTCTATTTTTGTTTTATCTGCTGTACCAACACCCCCCCCAAAAACAAACAAACAAACAAACAAACAAACAACATCAACAACAACAGAATACTAAAAGTCATTAAAAATTTGGTTTAAACTAAATGACACATTTTAATTTAGGGCAGTAAATATTTTGTGTAGATTGGGTAATTTGTAATAATCTGCCAATGTGATTTAATTACACATTATTTTTGTGAAAGTGGAAGTTGAAAACATATATGTTAAATTTGCATCAACTAATGTGCTTGTTTCTCGTGTTTAGAGTGAACATTTATGACAAAATTGAAACAACAAAACAAGTTTTAAAATTTCTTCAGTCTACATAGCTTCTCTTGGTAGTGAGTGTTTGACATAATAAATGTGTTGATGTGCAAAAACTGACACAATGTTTGCCAAACTTGGTGTGTTGTCCCTGATGCAACACATATAAAATAAAAATAAAAATCAAACACATGTAGTTATCTTTTTTAACATACCTGTTTTAAACTTAGAAACACAAAGACCCAAGCTTGGCAGTGTGGCCTTTGTTAACAGTATTTTCACCTTCCTGACATCTTAATCTTTAATGCAAAACTCTACAACGATCAGTCTTTTCATAATGGTGAGTACTACATACTACAAGCACAAACTCATGTACTCTGTTTATTTAGCCTCTTTGACTATAAAACGAGATGAAAAAAAGATGCACATGATCTTACATGCTCAGAAATATTCATCTTAATTTGACATAACTTTTACTTGTATACAAGCACACATAAAAAAAATCAAGCAAATTATGCTGAAAATTATTCAAAAAGCAAATGCAAAACAATTCCATGATCATCAATATTGAACCAGTTTAATAAAGAAATAGTGGTCAAAGATCAGGCCTAGACTTAAATCAGTGGATACAGTCAGATTTTATAGCAGTTTTAAATGCACATACTTTTTGATTTTACACAGATCCCTTCCCAAAAAAGTGAAATCTGTGTCCACACTTTTTTAGTAAACAGCATAGAAAAGGTGTTCATAATGGTGTAAGACACAATAAAATATATTCAGAAGCAAGTTACACACTCAAACTGCTAATATTTCTGCCTATTTTAAACAGATTTTAGATTTGTTATTCTACTCATTCAAATGACAAACAGAAGGTAAAACTTTCATAAAACCTTTTTCTTGTTTCCAATAGGCTAAACATAGGCCTTATTAATTTGGATAAGTAAGGGCTTGCTTACACAGATCGAGAGTTAGAGTACTTAGCATTTTAGTCGTTTCCATGCCCGCAGAAAAGAGATGCAGAGGAAGCCTCCTCCCAGAAACAGCAGCCTAGTGGTGAACCAGCCATTGTAGAGTGAGGCTCCCAGGTCAAACCCCCTGACTATATATTTTTCTGATGGTCAGGAGAGTAAGGAGACAGGATAGGTGCATAGAAATGATTATTGATGGTCTTGGTGGTGCAGCAGACTGGTATTAGTACAAAGATGCCTGCAATAAGCAAGGCAACTCCAGAAGTTATATGATATTTTGCTCTTTTGCCTTTCGTCGGGCACAAAGTTGATAAACTTGCTCCCAAGCAAGCCACACCAAGCAGGATCCCAAGGACCTCAACGATGGTGGCAATGACGACGAGTGCTCTGGCAGCCTGCAAGTCTCGAGATACCATTATATTCTCGTACCCTGTGCACTGCATCTGGCCTGTCATGAAGATCACACATCTCTTTCACAAACTGTCCACGTCAGAAGTGTAGATTTTGAAATCAATGAAGACTTTTGTGACTCTCCATGTGGGGAGAGCACAGCTGATAATGCTCCCCACAAAGCCAATGATAGCCAAGGCCAAGCCTAGAAGCTGTCTTCCATCAGCCACCATGATGAAGCTCTGTCAGTCTCTTCAAAGAGGAAAGCTAGCATGTTCTAGTAGGCTGCATTCATTTATCTTTTCAAGAAGAGCTGAGCAGGAAGTGGTTATTGTTTGGTTTTAATAATCAAAATTTCACTGTGTCTTCCTTTGTCCCTGTTCACACTGTTCCAAAAAAAATGTAATGGCAAAAAATAGCACACAGAAAAACTTAACTCAAATTAAATAATTTGAAAAATGCATGCAGTATTTGCTTGGAGCATCATAAGTATACAAACAGGAACTTACCATGTCATCAGTGCTGAAAGAATGCCACTACTCTGTGACAATCTTAATTTCAGTGTTGACTTTTTATTTATTCAGAACTTTATGACAAAATAGAAACAAAATCACTACGTAAGTTCTTTCAGTGCAAATCAAGAAATCTAAATTCGTTCATTATCACTGAAATATGTGAGATTTATTCACAGTAGATGCAAATGTAGAGTTCCCAGGAAGAACATATGGCTTTCAGAGTGACTTTATTGCCAGTTGTACCTCAGTTTGTTGCTTTAGTGTCGGCTCAGCTTGTGACTTTTTTCTTTTGACATGAAGAACTTTAGCCTTCTCTAGAGGGGAACATCCATATGCTGTAACATGTGAGTGTAACTGTAATTGTAACTGTGTTCAGTGCTGTTTTCTCATCTGTTGGCATCCTGTGATCCTCCGTCATCCAGGCCCTTCTGTATACTAAAATTACATGAATTTTCAGACATTTCTTCGAAAAGCTGTTGGATTAATGTGATATGTCTTAACTATCATATACAACATGTGACCATCAGTGCTGTCTCTCCATTTAACAGCCACGAGCTACATTTGTAAGTTTTAAAATATGACTATATTAGAAAATGACTTTGATATAGAAGAAATCATGACCTTCCATAACACATATAACTTAGACCTTATTTTGACCATTTACCTATCACATATGACCATTGGAAATGTACCCAAAATGCACTTCTTGAAGTTTCAGATAAAACACCTGTGCTACCAATGCTTATTTCTGTTACACTACATCATAGACATTTGATTGTTGTTATTTTGCTATTGAAACTATGAAACAACCCATGATATTGATGCTCAAAGATGGTTATAGAAAAAAACATGCTGAATAAAAGTGAGATTTTTGGCTTTAGATTGTGACACTTGGAGTTGGTATAAACACTCATGAAGGTAAATGTTATTTTGGTGTTGCACTGTGGTGACAGGTTTCTGTGGCCTGTCAGATGTTTGTTTGCTTTTATACCTGCTAGTATCTTTTATTCCTTCTAGTGTAACAAATCCAGGCTTTATGAGTTGTGTGTCACTTGTACATTGTTGTGCTGTGATTCTTGGTGCTTGTTGCTGTTGCTTTGCTGTTAATGTATGTACTGTCTTTATTTATGATGTCTTCATTGTTGTAGTTGTATTTATCTGACAGTTACCACATACAGAAATGGAATTTCTGAAAGGAAAATAAATACTACTAACACACACCACCTTGCATGGCCCCGGTGGAACTGCCACAGAAGTTACTCAGCTGCTCTTATCCATAGACACTTCAGCCAACATAGCTGTTGAGTGGAAAACAGTAAAAATTTTTAAATTTACTGAGTGGTAAATGTAACTAACAATGTCTCACACATCTGTTGTTTACACTTTGAAAATTAAGGGAATGGTAGGCATTGGACCAAACCATGGTGTGTTACACATCTTTCAAAATTAAAAGTTTATTGTTTTCCATCTATGTTTAAGCTATTATCAGAGATGATGATTGAAGACAGTGGGCGCTTGAATCATGAGGATTCAAGCTATTTGTGTCCATGTTGGTTTTCACTTCTAATTTTCTTGACCTCACCAAAGAACTCAGCAAGGTTCATGTGAGACTCCATGGCTAGCTGGGCTTGGCGATCTTCTTCTGTCCGTCCTTATAATACCATGTTTATTCAAGCTGTTGATGTGCCCATTTTTACAAGACTACTTTACTCTGAAGTACCAAGTGTAGAGCAAGTTGTCAGCTTACAATTGTAACTTTCAGACAGGAGCTTCACTTTCAGTCTGTTGCCTTGATCATGACATCACAGGAGACGTAATTTGGTCTTTTTTTCCTACTAAATTACAATCTGAACTGAAATAGTAGGGGCCTCATAGTGTCTCCTGTATTTTTACCCAAGGCTCTGCCTTGCAGATATCCTGTGTCGAAACTTTTATTATTTAAATTCATGTAATTCATACATGATGTAAATTTCTAAAAAAATAAAAATAAAAATGTGTTCATTCAAATTGCCACAAGCTAACAGTGCGAGGCCACGTCCTACCTGGAGGTCAGTGGTCAAATTGATGGACATGCATTTCTTACATTGCATCTGACTTGTTGCTTGACCTAAGACAGAGCCAGAGGAACTCTCCAGGGAGATTTCAAATACAGGACAGAGACAAAAATGGCACTGATGGCACAATGACCATGTGCTTACTCAAAGACAATTGTTGTATTTTTCTCTATAGTATTATAACGTTTTTATAAGTGCCCTGAGATTAGTGTTGTGAATTCACTGAATATAAATACATTTTATACAACTACCTCAACCAAACTTCCTTGCCTACAGTACTTTGTAAAAAATCTTGAGCCACCCCTCATTTCTTTATATTTTGGTAGGAAAATGGGAAATAGGTGCAGTGATTTATTGAAATATCTGCAAACATATAATGGAAATACAGTATATAAAGCAAAAACAGTTTTTCTATGATTCTAACGAGTTTGAAAATAAATATTTGGTATGACCACCTTTATTCTTCAACACAGCCTGAACTCTCTTAGGCAGCTTTCTTGTAATTTCTTTAAGTAGTCTTCAGGAATAGTTCTCCAGGCTTCTTGAGAGATATTCAAAGCTCTTCTTTGGATGTTGGCTGCCTTTTGTTCTGTTCTCTGTCAGGTTCATCCCACACTGCTTCAATAATGCTGAGGTTCGGGCTCTGGGGAGGCCAGTCCATGACTGATAGTGATCCATTTTATGTTTTTCTATCCAGGTATGTTTTTACTGCATTGGCAGTGTGTTTGAGATCATTGTCATGCTGCAAAATGAAGCTGTTGCCAATCAGATGCTTTCCAGATGGTATTGCATGGTGGATCAAAATCTGACGATACTTTTCTGCAGTCATAACTCCACCAATTCTGACAAGATCTCCAACACCACTGGCTGAAACGCAGCCCCAAACCATGACAGAGCCTCCACTGTGTTTTACAGATGGCTGGCACTCACTGTTGTACCTCCTGACCTTCTCCATACATATTGGGGAACCAAAAATTACAAATTTGGATTCATCACTCCATAATACCTATTGCCACTGATCTTCAGTCCAGTTCTTTTGTAATTTGGCATACCTCAGCCTTTTATCCCTGTTTCCCTACCTTAAGAATTTCTTCTTGACAGTTTATTAAACTCATTCTTTGCATGACATCTTTTTGGTAAGGATTCATTCAAACTCAGCTGAAACTAATTAAGACAGTAACAAAGGAAGTCAAGTCAACAGCAAGATACAAGAGACAAATGACTAACAAAATAAAACAAGAAGTAACTAAACGGGGAATCACATAACAAAGACGAGGATTTGACAACAAGACCATAAACAGAAGCTAAACCAGAAGATACAAACTAAATCTCAAAATGACAAAAACCACAGGCCATGACAGATCTTGAATTTTGAACTAGGCAACTGCTGGATCAACAAAAGACAATATCAAGCATCACAATAAAACCCTAAATATGCATACTTTATTAAATACAGACCTTATAATGAATAAATAAATAATTATTTAAAAAGTGCAATTACATCACAACCTCTCTACTTGCTACTACTGCATGAGCTGTTCATTTATAGGTTCAGCTCACATAAGGACTGTCATGATGCCAAGACAAATGGACTCTAATGCAAGACGCTAGAGACAAATGACAGATTTACAGGTTTTATTGTAACTTCTCGAGAACACAGGAGGGGAATCTTAGGAGCTGGTGAGTATGACTCAGGAAAGGTTTTCAGGAACTGGACTGAGATTCTCTGGAGGACTGCCTGAGAGGAGAGAACAGGTTAGTGCCAGGGTGGAGATGTGATTGCCGTGAGCAATCACATCTCAGACTTGATAAATGTGATGAGCAAATATTCACCAAGCCTAATTACTACCACTAAACCAACAATGATCTGACAGAGAATAGAGGTCCTTAAATCCAGGGAGTTTATGATCATGGGAAGTAGGTGTGACAGCTAAACCTGAGAATCACAGGAGCATCCCCACCCATAGGCAGGGCTAACTACCATGAGTGCCTGCTTTGTACTCAACCTGAGAGAAAAAGAGAGAGCAAGAGAAATAGAGAAGAACAGGGACTGCTGGGGTTATGACAGGGACAAATGGTTGTGTATGGCTGTTATGTAAAGCCCATTTTCTCCCACCTGATGTAGCGGTACGGCGATTTTAATTTTCGCCAGTAGATGTCAGTATAGGTTTGTCAGTCACTTGGTTAAGTGACTGATTGAGCCAGTAATCACGGCAGACGTATGGTAACTCAGTATTGCAAGTTAGTCGTGATAAAGGCAAGAGAAGCGGGCAGTAACACAAGATTGCTTGTTTTGAATTTCTTCAGTTTTTCATACATTAGCGTGCCAGTGATGCTCATCACACCAGTTCACATGCTCGTCCTCTCCTGCTTCATGGCTGGACATGTCAGAGTTATCTGTGAGTAAACTAAGAATAAGTGTCATCTGAAAATTTCCTAACATACAGTAATTTGTATAGAGAGTAAACAGAAAAGCGGAATTTTCTCCAGAAATCGACAACCAGATAATACCACGCTACCATAAATAAATATAAACACCATAATCCCCCTCCACCAAACTTTACACTTGGCACAATGCAGTCAGACAAGTACCGTTCTCATGGCAACTGCCAAACCCAGGCTCGTCCATCGGATTGCCAGACAGAGAAGCGTGATTCGTCACTCTAGAGAACACGTTGCCAGTGTCGTCTTTAACATTTTCCTCTCTCTGACTCGTTCTTTAATGCAAAAGATGTACAAAACTCGTCAGTCACTTAAAAACTAAATATTACATGAACACAATCATAAATTTATTCAGCTGTTGTTTATTTATCCTTTTGACAACAACAGAGCTGGTATCACCAGATTGAAGTTCCTTTGAAGAGAAAAAAATGGATTTGGACTGTCAGTGTGGAAAATGAAGTGTGTAGTACAGTGTCTAGCAAGTAACTAATCTTTTTCTGTGCATGCTTCTTTTTGACAAGGACACATTCAGCCCCCACAGGATCTCTCAACTTTAAATAAAGTTGTTTTATGGTGCACTTCTGGACAGGATAGACTTTTTCAACCTTACTATGGAATTCTTAAACATACTTGTTAAAAACTTTGCCACCATGAGAGAGAGAATCACCTTCCTCTGCAAATAGTGTGAGTGAAATGATGTTCTTCAGCATTTTCCTCACCCTTTGACTGTTGTTTTACTGTTGACTGAGCTGTTCATGTATACATGTATGCATTTTTATATGGTTTAACTGCATATTGAGTCTTGCTTGGTTGGCTATAGCCACATGTGTCAGTCCAACAAAGTTTTGGTTTTGATGGAGTTGTTCCCACAGAAAATGAGCCCAGTGGGAAGCAATTATAGGTATGGAAAGATTGTGGCTTGGTGCTGTTTTTAGTCATAATGTTGGCCACTGAACATTTGATCTATTTTGAAACAACAAGAAAGTATGAACCTTATTTTTTAATATCAAGCAAGTAAGTTGGAGTTTATAACTGGTGTCTAATACATGTAGCCTACAGGAAATTAATGACGTGAATGTGAAACTTTTGACATGCCCTGAATGTGTTTTTAAAATTTTTTTATTTTTTATTATTCATTATGAGAAAGACCATGCTGTGTACACACTGGTAAACATGAGGATTGGTCAGATTTAAAGGTATGTGCCATTTGTGTGTAAACTATAATCCAGTAGTTATTGTCTTACTTGGCTTCCTCAGAAATGGTTTACTAATCATCTAATCTCTCCTCATTATATTCACCCACTAAGAATATTTTAAAACCAACATTTAATAAGGTACAAAGAACAAGAATCCTCTGGAAAAAACAAAATTACATGATGCACTGGCACCACCAAGAGTCTGTTTTGTCGTTATTTGGGGTACATTCAGATACGTGACACTTGTGTTCAGTGCAGTTTCCTCATTTGTTGGGTTCTACTCAAATTATCCCTTGATCTTGAGACTTTCTGTGATCCAGGCCCTTCTGCATGCTCAGGTTATTGTACAGGGATACATAGGGATGTCTCCCCACCACCCCCTGAAGTTGTCTGTATTGGGGTGTTGCCCCCCAACTGCCATCCTTCCTCTGAAGCCATAGCCAAAAACTCACTTTCTCTGCCTCCTCTCCTAGCTCCTTCACGGCTTTCCGCAGGTTTGGGCCTGTCACTCCAGCACCACGGAGTAGCTGGACAACTGTTTTGCCCATTAAGCCCTGACACCCAACCTCCAAAGGGTAAACCCTGACTTTCTAGCCTCTTGGGACTCCACTGCCAACTCAGCATATTTGAGATGTTTCCTCTCATGTTCTGATGTCATGCCTTCCTCCCAAGGGATGGTAAGTTCGAGGAGGAAGACCCTTTTCTCTGCTGTGGACCATAAGACAATGTGATATAATCTCTCTTGGGAAGACTACCTTCTTTCTGAGGTCCACCAACATCTGCCAGTCTTTACAGGCTGACAGGATGGCATTCCTCCTCTGGTCAGCTGCTTAGGACATGCTGCCAGCTTTAACAAATCCCTTCAGAACAGGTCTTGCTGTGTCTAGAAAGAGGTTTACCATCACCCTACACCTCTTAAGGACTTCAGACAGGTAGCCAGGACTTGATCATGGTGCCGTCTGCATATCTGGGACAGTGCCACCTTGCATCCTAACAGGATGTGCTTGAAACTTGCCATGCTGTTCCCACATAGTAGGAAGCCTACTTCGCTACCAAACCACCGGGTGAAATTCCGCATGGTAGGGTGTCATATGCAGCCCTTATTAGAAAGCTAAGCCTACTCTGTGGCATCCTCCTGATATTTACCCAGCTGAGGCACCTGTTCAGTGACATCTCATCTTTTCCAGGCTCCCTGGCTCCCCTAGGAAATTGCCTTTATGCTCCCCAGCCTCGTCCAGCACATCCAGTTTGAAAAAATTTTGAAAAACCTTTTCTGGACCTAAAGTATTTTCATATGTCCAAATCATTATATAGAACATGTGAACACCAGTGTTATTTCTCCATTTCACAGCCTTAAGCTGCATTTGTGTTAAAAAATAAAAAAACAACTATAATTGAAAATTTGTTTGACACAGAAGGAATTACAGATAGGTGAGCCTAGTATCAAAATGAATGTAAAAATAAAATCTTTCATATATAACTTATAACTTGTTTTGACCAGTCAGCTATCCCATATGATCCTTGAAAGTTTACCTGAAATGCACATTTTTTAAAAATTTTCCCCAGTGAATTATCAGAAAACACCCAGGGTGCCAATGCTTCTTTTTTCTGTTACTCTTTGTCACAGACATTTAGCTATAGAAAAAATTGCACTGAATAAGATTTTGGCTTCAGATTGTGATACTTGGAGTGGATGTAAAATTGAAGTGTTTTTCAGCTCAGAAAAATTCTTTAGAAATACAGGTAAGACCATGCTACCTTAAATAAATATAGTTGTGCAATATTGCACCTATTATTTCATAAATGATTATTATACTTTAAATAATTTATATTAATATTTATTTCAGTAAATAGAAAGAAAATGACAGTATGATTGCAAAAACAGCAGTGTTTCTTAGCCCCCCCTTCACTCACACACACACACAAAGGCTTTATGTACACAGACAACTACAATTCAATAAGGGGAGATCATTAGAAGGAATTGAACATGATTTATTGATATACAGAAAACAATTGAGCTATTTGGCGATTAGACTTTGATAGCCTGTCACAGCAGAATGGAATCCCAATGGTGATAGGAATTAGGGCACGACCGCCCGGAGTCTAAACGCTGGTGGTGGAGGTGAAGATGGAGGCTTGGATGAAGCCTGAGGAGAGGTGGAGATGGAGAGGAGGTGGGTTGCACAAAGGCGTCTGCAAGGGAGACTGACAGATGAGCTGTGAGATTTAAAGTATGTGGAGTGGAGGCTGATTGGCCTGAAGAAGGCAGGCAAAAAGGTGATTGGCCTAGACCAGTGATGTCAGCAATGAGCTTGACAGCGAGGGAAAGTGGAAGTGATGAAAGCATAGATTAGCCACCAAACACCTGAAAAACAGACAGATGTGTGATTACAGATCTTCCTTTACGCATAAGCTTCATTACATCATTTTAATATGAAATATATCTACACAAACATATGTTTACATCACCCCTAGAATAAAATATCAGTCAAATTGGATCATGCATTGTCTGTTACCATGATTAAGTATTGTAATTTTCATATCACTTTTTTTCTTTATTGAAAATGCAGTCTATTTAATGTTCACACACAAGAGCTGCTAAAATCAGTATCTTACTCACACAGGCTGAAATGTGGCTTTTAAATACACAGACCAACTACTATACATCATTTTAGTATGAAAAAAATCTACACAAAGTTGTGTTTACTTCCAGACTAAGAACAATACATCTGCATCATACAACGACCAGCAGTTATTCTTCACACATAACTGGGTTAGTTAGTAAAATATGATTCCAATGTCAAACATTTAGCTGAGGAAATAAACACTTGCAAGTGGGCTGAAATATGTAAAGCACGACCTAGAAATAAGCACAGTCCAAAGAGCAAAAGCCTTAATCTTCTGTGGAAATGGTATGCCCTTTAATGTCACTTTACTTTGTCATTTCAAGCTGTGCCTTAAAGTGCTCTCCAAGTGTTGAAGCAAATAAAAAATTTTTTTTTTTTTTTCTGTCCCTGATTTCATTTGAATTTCTATACAGGGTTTCTACCAAAGATTATTGTATTCACATGTGGAACAACTCTGTGATAGGCCCCAGGGCATATATATTTTGGGCTCTTACTATGGGAGACCAAACAATTCAAATACTTGACCAAATAAAAGACACTAGTTATCCAGATGGACCCAGCGCACAATCCCCGGGGCATACTGTGCTATCCAGTTTGTCATATCACACAGCCCGGTCAGTAGCACCGAGCTATCCAAACTGGAAATACTTTTACTTTGAAGGATTTTGCACTTCCCTTTGACAGTAGCTATTCTTTTAGTGAATTAAGTGAGGTCTGATTGTGGAAGACAACATTGACTATGATGGGTACTCTTTGTGTGCTATTTGTACTGTAATATTGCAAAATATGATGTTATAGCATGTTATTTTGAAGTACTTGTTTCATTAATAGACACACTTAAGTTATTTACCATCAATGCCACATATGTATTCTTAGAGGAATTTTCTGATTTCCAATTAATACTATAGTGCTTAACGGTGGTTTTTTTTAATTTTTATTTTCAAGGTAGGAATTTATTGCAGTCACTTGTTTAAAAAGTTGTCAGATATTTTACTTGCATTGTAACAATAGTGTTAAATTAATTAATTACAAGTAAAATACTTAGATTGAACTTAAAAAAAAAGAGAGAAAAAATAGAATTACATATAGGCTGGCTTCACAGATTTTAAATTTTGTCATAAGTTTAATTCAATTCAAATTTATTTATATCACGCCAAATCACAACAGCAGTTGCCTCAAGGCATTTTACATTGTAAGGTTAAGGCCCGACAATAATGAGCAAGCACAATTCCTCATTTATAAAATAAATGCATTTCATGACACACTTACAATCACACTTAACCACCATCCACCTCTGTAAAAAGACATCTACTTTACTTTAAATCTACTTAGGTTGCCTAATGTGAAACTTTTGTTGTCAAAATGAGTCTAATCAGATAGATTTCTTTATTGTGCTTTTTGATGGTATTTTGATGACGAAAACAAAGCTAGTATCTTTATTTTTCCATTATCCTACATTATATTCACTCACTTGTGACCTCAGGTGAAAGTTTAATGGTTACAATGTGTAAAATGAATTATGAAATATAATCTGACATGTTGTGGCACAGTTAAATATTGTACTCTGTATATTGTATGCTTAATGGACAGAACACCTACTGAACTGAATGGCATGAGCTACTGAATTGGACAGCACATGCTACTGGGCTGGACGGCGCTGCGTTACTGATTGGTCATTGGGATTCTACTATGGTGCAGGTTCTGTCGGTGGTGGGATGTCAGGGGTTGGGACCTGGTCTTTTCAGATGGCAGGTGGTTCTCTCACTTTTACAGTGTTTTCTGGAAAGTGAATTCATTGACTGTACTCTGAGAGGGTATGTGGCTGCCATTTCAGACAGTCACAATTTTATTGAGGGTATGACAGAAGGCTCACAGTCCTTTGTTAGCCAGTTTCTAAAGTGCACCAGGCATCCTCATGCTACCAATGCATGTCCTGTCATGGGATTCGCAGAATGTGCTGCAGGCACTGACAGAACCTCATCTGCCAACTAACAATAAAGGAACTAGCAACTATTGCCTAAACTGGGGCTGGATGTCCTCTCACTGAAGGTTGTCCTCCTGTTAGCCATGTTCTCACCAAAGCGAATTTCGGAGTTGCACACCCTTTTAAGTGGATCCATCTGTTTATGGTTGGGGTGGAGAATGTCATGGTCCTGGGCATAGTTGCCCAGTGTTCTCAGTTCATGGACTTTCTAGTTTTGTTTATTTATAAGGTTTCTAGGTTTTGTAAGGGTTATGTTTTGCATTTATCCTCTTGTGGTCTCTCCTGTGTTTAGTTCTTAGTTCCTGTTTTATTAGTTCCCCTAGTGCCGTCGCTCTCTCTCTCTCGTGCCCTCTCTCTCTCCCTCTCGCGCCCTCGCGCCCTCTCTCTCTCTCTCCCCCTCGTGCCCTCGCTCTCTCTCTCG
>VUQS01038913.1:0-21160 GCA_015108495.1 Heterochromis multidens | reverse complement strand
AACCTTAAAAACAAAAATGGACTGCAAGGTTTACCAAAAAGCTGAATCTGTTCATCTGGACGTAGTGTTTTTTAGTGGGAGAAACGTTTCGTCACCTCTGGTGACTTCTTCAGTCTCAACTGACTGCAGGCTTCCCCAACCTTATGTACTGTTTATAAGGTTGGGGAAGCCTGCAGTCAGTTGAGACTGAAGAAGTCACCAGAGGTGACGAAACGTTTCTCCCACTAAAAAACACTATGTCCAGATGAACAGATTCAGCTTTTTGGAATTCTTTTACCTGGATTATTGAGCATGCATCAAGAGACTGCAAGGTATAGTCAAAGTGTGCAGCAAAATTTCAGGTGTGACTCTGAATGTCCTTCATCGTATATGATTAGGACTTTGAAGAAGGCCCAGTCACTCATGACTGATCCACCCCTTGTCTAAGGCTCAGTTACAGAGGCCTAGAGACAGCTTGGCAACCACAAGTCTCTGTATTCCCCATTTGGTTGGAGAGTGGTTGCTGGAGATTGCTGGCTGTCCCTAGGTGAAATCAGTCGCAAATAAGGTGCTGCACCAAAAACCTCCTTGTGCCCTACCACTGAAATCAACATGTTTCAGAAGGTGCAACCTTTACTTTGAAGGCGAACGGTCTCTGTTTCTGGTTTTCATATTTCACAGTTTCACTATAAAACTCCATGCAAACTGCGGGCAACAGCAGTAACCTGCTAGTGATCAAAGCAATTGCAAGAAGTTTACCGTGCACCACTGCATACCTTTGTAACCAATTTCATCTAGCAACTACCAGCAACCGCTCGCCAGCCGGTCGGAGAATAGACATTTTTTCCTAGAAACTGGTGGTTGCCAAGGGGTTGCTCACTGGGCTCTAAGCCTGTGGGACTAAGGTCCAATTTGCTTCTGTCTGACTATGATACAGTATGTCAATGTGCAGGACAAACTGACTCAAAAACTCATTTGTCCCACCTGCCATTGGTCTTTTAAATAACTCAGTCTTTTTAGTGTTGCTATTTTATTTTGGACTTCTAACTTCATGTGTTTTTATGGTATATTTATTGTTTATATATAACCATTTGCTTGATGGTTGTGTGATTTCTGTACAAGCAATTGCCCCTTGAGGATAAGAAAAGCATCTTTGATCCTTAAACACCCTTGTAGTCTATGTGTCTGGTAAAACACATTAAATCATAGTGAGCCATAAACAGACTTCAGTATTTGGATGTGAAAATAATATTCCTATACTGTTGCTATTGTAGAGACCACAATGCAGTTCTGTCATCATAGATTATTGTTTGTTTTTCAGAGGCTCACCCCAAAGATCCACACAACAAGCAGAATTTCATCATACACCTGACAGGTATGAAAACCATCAGACCATAGGTGTTTGCAGAGTTACACAATGTGGTTTGGAATTGTCTTGATGAAAGAAGTGAAGCCTTCCCTGAAAAAGATGTAATCTGGAGCTCATTTAGGAACATCATATGTTGCTCCTAAACCCACATATATCATTCAGCATTAATGATGCCTTCACAGTTACCTTTACCATGTGCGCATCTTTACTTCGGAAAGCCTCAGCCTCTCTCGGATCCACTTTTTATATTCAGTAATCCTACGAATAATCTTCTTTAGTTAGTATTAAAACACTTTATTCACAGTTTTGTTGCTCCTCTTCTAACTCTTTTAAACGTGATGCTGCATCAAATTTTAAAATGAGCAGATATTGTTTTAATAATTTGTTATGTTTGTGTAATATTTTCAATTGAATACAGGCTTTCAGTGATTTATGAATCACTGTATTATGTTTGTATTACAAATGATGAGTCCCAACCTTTTTTGAAACAGCATTGTACAAAGAAGTGTTTGTGAGCTACAATACTTTATCACATGGAGCCCAAATTTCAGTAGCTCAAAACTTATTGGATGCTTGACTGCTAAATCCTTAATTTGCTGCCAGATCTGGTTGAGGTTAAAAGACCACCAACGCTGCCTTTGTTAAAGGACTCAGCTCTTTCTACAAGCAAAGCTCATCATTGTGTTGATTTTTTTATGCCTGACTTACAACTTTTCTTTCTGTCCTCAGGTCCTCTATACTTCAGCCCAAAGTGCAGGAAACAGTTCCACCGACTGTACCACAAAACCAGGGACTGCACAGAACCTGCCTGTGAGTAATAGCATTGTTATTTAATAAAATCTTGCCTTCTGGAAATTAGTTTCTATATGACCAAATTGTGGAATTGTCCAAAATTGGGACCAACAATCAGAAACCATCATATAACCAAAGATATCCTTTATCTTGACCCAAAGCTGAAAAACTGAAATTAGTTGCACCAGCTTCTTCTTAAAAGTGAATGTTTCTATTTTCTGTGGATGTAAACGTAAAATCTGCTTAACTGACAAGAACTGTAATGAATTAACCAATTATTTTAGCTAAGATTTGTTTGTTTCAGCCTCTGACTTCTCCTCTGACAAAAATTTACAAAACAAAAACAGCTTTCAGAACTAGACTGAGGAGTTTACCAGGTTCCAGGGTTGAGTATTTGGGGTCAAAGGAAAATATGTCAAATATGTATATAAATTCAAGAAATGCCTTATAAGTTATGTCTGGATCCAGTCAAAGTTTGCTTTAAAACATATTTGCTGTTGCAGGAAACTAGGATTACATTCAGAGAGCAAATCCTCCACCAAGGTCAATTCCCTTTTCCCCAGTTTAAAGGAAAATCATCCAGATCTGTACCAAAATTAAATGGGTTCTTCCTTTGGTCATGCTTCGCCTCTCTGCCAAGTGTCTTGAAATTTGGGCCTGCTATTAACACACACACAAATGTTGGTTTTTCTATCTTTATGTGGACCCATGCTTTATTGAGGCATTCCCAGCCCCCAGAGCCTAACCTAAAACCTGAAGTCTAAAACAAGTCTGAACCCTCTACAAGCCCTGTAGAGTAGTAATGCAGGCAAAAAAAAAAGAAAAGAAAATCTTCAAACAGGAATTCATCCACACAAAGACACAGAATGAAATGAGAGTCATACCAGTGATTGCTGGTTAGATTCCTTCCTGTTAGTGTGTGTGTCACGGTGCTGTGTTGCTGCAGGAGTTTGTTTGAGATTAAAAAACAGGATAAGACGTGTTTTAACACACAACCACACTATGTTACACTGTTATCAGTGTAATCATGTCAGAACAGCAGCAGCTCTTATAATTTTAAATCATGCATGTAGCTTGTTGTTTATCTTGGAGAGAGTGAGTGTATGTGTGGACAGAAATGTCTGTGCCCAAGCATGTGTGTGTACAGCTGCCTTTGTGAGGACCACTGTGAGATTTAAGGCTCGTGATTGAGGACATTTATAAATTGTGAGGACATTTTGATATGTGATGTACATCCATAATAATTCTCTTTTAATACCCACATTGAGTATAATATTCTCTTTTTCATATCCCCCTGAACCATTAGATTTATGATTAGTCATGTACTGTATTTGTACAGGTGCACTTTTCCCACTTTTCATTTGATGCTTACCTTTAATCTTTTTGTCTTTGTACAATAAAGTTTAAACTAGTCAGCTGTAGTAGTCAGAGTCTCCTAGGATTAACGTATATAAACAAAAGTTCTCACAGAGATACAGCTACAAACGTGTGTGTGTGTGTGTATGCATTTGTGTGGAGGCAGTGGCAGGCATGTTAAAGGTGAAAGCTACAGGAGCTGTGGAGGTTCAAACTTGTTCAGAGGGTGTTTACACAGTAAATCCATCGGTTTATTGGCTGGATGTTTGTCAGACGACAGAGAAGAAAAAAATGTTTATCTAAGTTCAGGTTTCTTATCTCCTCCACATCTGGGGTTGATGTAATTGTATATTCATGGTGGTGACTTTGGTAATTAGCTTTATTGCAGCATCTATACAAACAGTGTAACTGAGAAGGTGCACATACTTTATCCAGGGTTAAAGAGGAATTCTTTGTGTTCCCCCAAATCTTCAGTTTTTAAAATTCCATCTTGCTGGCCTCTATAAAAAAATAAGGACATTTGATCTGATTTGCTCAAGAGGGGAAGTTTATGTCTTCTCTTTGCAGACTTTCGAGGATCACAAACAGACATGTTACTAAAACAATCAGGAAATGCATGGGGACAGTTTTGTATATTTGCCTGCAGACATCAGCTCATACAACTAAAAATAACACAGAGGTTACACCTTGATAGTTCAATGTTTAGGTATAATAGTATAGAATATAATAGATTACTTTAGAAAAAGTAGCTTATTTACTGCCCAAACCTTTATGTGTTAGTGCTGTGCAATTATGTCTATAAATAAAATGTTTACACAAGCACATAAAAACTGACAGTGAAGTTATATCAATTAGAAAATTAGTCCAGTGTATAGTACCATTCATCTTTAAAAGGTCAGTATTCACACAGAGTACTAAAACACTCTTGTTTATGACAAGTGAAAGTGGAGCAAGCTTTTTACTTTATTAATAGTTACATTTTGGTGAAGTATGACCAATTACTGTTATCCCTAGCATTAGTCAAATCACATAGCTTGTCTTCTAGGCTGACAGTTCCCCTTGTTCCCAGTCTTCATGCTAAGCTAGGCTAAACACCTCGTGACACTGCAGCTGCAGGTCGTGTTTGTTTTTGGAAATTTGGTAAATTGACTTTTTTAAGCTGCAGATAAACACAGTGTGTTGTTTTGCTTCTCTGCAGACTATAAAAGATGTGCTCGTCTCCTGACTCAACTGGCCAAGAATCCTCGCTGTTCAGAGAGATAAACAGACAAATGGTAAGACAGACATGCACATACAGAATCAAATCTACACTTGACCAAAAAGAAAGCTTGTGATCCCTTAGTGTTTTCTAGCATTTCTGCATTGATTCCTTATTGAAAGCATTTGGCACTTCAACTCTGTCTTTACTGAACACATTGAGTTGTCACTCACAGTGCAGTGAACTCTTGACATTATTAACGTGTAAAGCCTACTTTAGAAGCAACAGCCTCGTTCAGGTGTTTCCAAGGATGTTCGCAGGAGACTCGCAGACCAAAGAGAAAAAATTTTGGATCATTGCACTTATAAAACTGAGTTCATCAAGATTTCTGGGATGTCTTGGCTGAACAGCCATGACTTTGTCAATGCACAACCTGAATTTTCTCCTTCTTCAACTTTTGGGTCTGCTTTGGGTCATTGTCTTGTTGTATCAGCCAACCTTTCCTAAGTTTCAACTCACGGACTGCTGCCATGACATTCTTCTGAAAAACTTCCTTTGCATTCTGAATTTGTCGTTTCCCTCAATGATTTAAGGCATCCTGGCCCTGAGGCACCAAAAGCAACCTCAAACCATGATGCCACCTCCACCATGCTTCACAACTGGGATGAGGTATTAGTGTGCTTTGTTTTTTGTTTTTTTGTTTGTTTGTTTACTTTGAGGGGGGAGCAGTGGTGTCCTTAACCCCATTCTTATTCAGTGTTTTTCTTTTACTGGACACATGAATGGAGATTCGCTACTTCTGGGTTTTTCTTCACCTCTGTTAGGATTGTGCTCTTGATGTGATCTCTGCAAGATGCCCACACGTAGGAATAGTAGCAACACTCCTGAATTTCCTCCATTCACGGACTGCTTGCCCTATTGTGGACTGATGAACAGCCTTTTTCAGCTTCATTCATCTCAATGAAGTTTTTATGATCAAGTCATAACTTTGTATGTCTTTTTTCTAGTAAGGGCAGAGCTGCAGCCTTCCACTTCTAATCTCATCTCCTTCACTTAAACACCTGCATTGAGGTAGCTTTGGTAGAAGTAATTAAAAAGGAGCCTCACTTTCTTTTTGCATCCTGGATTATACTCATTAATGACATGTTTGTCTATAGTTGTGACTTAGATCAAATTTTGTGAGGAAATAGTGTTCACAAACTTTTATTTCTTGTAGTGGTGTAGTGGTTGTAGTTATCATGACCTCTGAGAAGGTCATGATAAATGTTTAAATTATCACTACTCCTTATCTTACATTTATATTTGAAGCCCAAAGGCAGGAAACAGCAGTTAGCAGAAATGTAGAGGTAAAAGTTTAGAGCAGGTAGAAGCAGTAATGAATAGATCTTATTGATGAACCTTTAGGTTTTAAAGTCTGATGATGGAAACCCACCAAGGAAGCATCATTCCCAAGGCAAAAGAAAGAGAAAATGTTTGTTGTATGTCGATACACTGAAGAAGGCCGACTAAAACGCAGTATTAACACCATTATCTGAAATCACTCAGAGCGCAAAGCGCAAGGCACGCTTCCAGCGAGCAGCCATTTCAGTACAGACCACAAGACCACAGAAGAAGAACATAAACAGCCCCAACACAGTGTGACCATTGTTAGGCTTATATCTATAACCCAAATAACTACAGTAAAGAGTTCAGACAGAGTTTAACACCAAATGACCCTGAGAATAGCAGAGGTCTGCAGAATATGAGGAATCAGGAGAACCTAAATAGTCATTAAGAAGCCTTAAAACAAGAGAATCTCAACCAGAGGGGAATATTTAAGAGCCCTGAGGAAGTAAAGGTATTCAGTAATGTACAAAATAAATGAATGCAAAGATTAAAAGAAAATTAAAGAATATTTTCGAGACACTTCAGTCCAACAAACTGCTAATTACACTTTTATTAGAGGTCAAATGCAAAGTGCTTTATAAGCTATAGAACTGGTAAATATGCATTAGAGAAAAGGTAAAATGATAAGAAAATACAAACAAGAAAAGATACAAGTGAAACAAACTTATTAAAAAAAAAGATTTCAATTAAACAATCAAATGTTGGTCCCACTGTGACTTCAAGTTGGAAACCATTAATGTATAGTCAATAGAATGTATAGCACAGACCTGCATATATCTGCTTTTATAGAGGTGGTCACACTTGCTGACGAACAGTTAATCACATGCATTTGAGTAGAAGCACCTGTATGCTACTCTCTCTCAATTCACATGGAAGCAGTAAATGTATACTTAGTTTTCCACACACTGCTTTGTCTTAGTTTTTGTTAAATAAATAATGTCACGGTGTAGTGTGTCATGTTTTTTTGTTCATCTCAGCTTGTATTTACCTAATTTTATGACCTGGTAAGGACTAGATCTTTTTTTTAATGTCCTGATATGTAAAGCCTTAGAACTGACAAAGGCTGTACCACATCTGCCTTGGTACCATTTGAGAACCAGGCCACATTTCCACAGGTTTTGGAATCCAGTGTTACACAGCTGAAGTTAGGGTTATTTTGGTGGGAATAAAATCACGGTAGACAGAATTTGTAGCCTACCTTACATTTGTAACTTGCAATCTTTCTAATGACCAGCTGGGGGTGATTGTATAGAAAACTATGAGAAAACAATCAACTTCTCACTTGATCTATGACCTCGATGGATATTTTCTTGATGAGTTTGTCTCAGTCACTAGTTTCAAGTGATACTAAATAAAACATGATGTTCATTTTGTAAATTGCGGTCCAATTAGAGTCAGAAAAGATGATAGATACTTAGGGCAGTCCATTGAAAGTATTTGGAACCACTAACAGTTTTCGTACAATCTGCATTTCCAATGTGAGTAGTCAGGCACAAAGACCTTAGTGAGACATCTAAGCAAGAATTCAGTGACCAGTATTGAGATCCAGTGTTTCTTTGTAGAGATGTTAGAACCTTACAGAAAGACGAACGTCATCGCAGGACTTTATGGTGAAGTGACCAGATGGAAACCATTTGTCGCTAATGCTAATACTTAAGGTAAATGGACAGGTACTCATATAGCACTTTTCTACTCTACTTGAGCAATCAAATTTCATTCAGTTATTCGTTCAAAATAGCCCTACATAATATCACACCATTCAAATATGGCTCTCTCCTTGCACTGGCAGCAGTGTGTCTGAAGCCTTAGGCAGTGAGACTTTCACCTCAGCCTATGCCAAACAGCTTATAGTGATCTGTTAACACACCAACAGTGTTGGTTCTAACAACTGGTCAAGCTTAGCATTCTGTATCACTCAGGAGACAGTGAGTTGCTGATAGTGCTGATTAATTTTCAGAATCAAATGTTCATTTTTCTAAAATATTTATTTATATAATTGAAATTAGGATATTCATTGACAGTCATATTCCTCACTAATGGATCATTTTCAGTGCGGAAGTGACTAAAATATGCATTCTTTCTGATGGCCAGCAGGGGGCGGCAACTCTGGTTGTAAAAGTATTCTGATTGTGTAGAAGTCTGTGAGAAAATAACCCGATGGCTCCCTTGGCTCATTGATCTTTTATATACAGCCTATGGTAGAACCAGTCTCTAAAGCCTGTAGGTGCAGCCTTTCGAGTCATTAGTACCTGTAAAGCCTAGTGTCAGAAAGGGGCTGTAGAACCTGTTGAATGTAAAGTTTTCAAAGTCTCCAGGATGTTGACTCAGTAAAATCCATAATATATCTCATAAAATCATTACAGTTTGAAGTCAGTAGAACCTGCTGAGTTGAACATCTGCAACTTATAGAGTAAAATCAAGCAGAACCTGTAAAACTTGAATAAAAGGTCTTTTGTACTCTTTGGAACCTGTAGAACCAGCACAATAATATTTGGAGCCTGTAGGACTTGTACTTGTACTATAGACCAGACAGAACCACATGTTCTACAGAGGCTATGGAACTACAAACTGTCGAATTGACGCATATCTTTTTTTTTTCCTTTGTTTAATTTTTAAGGTCAATATAGTAGTGTTACTTGAGCATGCAGCAACTGTGAGCCCCTGAAAAACAACTTGTGGTACCTTCCATCTATTATTCTGAATCTTCTTCTCAGTCTTCATCTTAGTAAAAGGTTTTTCTCTACTCTATCGTGTCTCTCCTTCACAGACTCTGGACATGAAGTTTTGGCATACCAGGGTGCACCAACAAGGTTCATCCCCTCTGTTGACCAGCAGCAGAAAAAGTTCTACAGCCCATGTAAACAAACCACTGAAATCCACTGGAGTCAATGAGCTCAGCTGACATCGATCCACAACCGGCAATCAGAATGCACTGTTTTCTATTTTGTTCTATTCAGCTGTTTATCTCCAATAACCAGTCACCTTGTATATACACTATGAACAGGTGTAAATTTTCTATAACAGGTTTTTTGGACTTTTTCAAACAGAAACTTTTTTTCAACTTTGTGTAGTGTCATCTCGGCATTAGTCTATTCATTTTTGCCTGTTTTTTACCTCTACTCTGTTCTTCGGTCTATTCCTGCTGTACTGGACAACCTTTGACATTCTACTGGTTTATAACAGAGCTGTTTGGACATGGAACTGAGAAAAAAAACTTTTACCTGGAACAAAATGTCTTCTTCAGTGTTTGGGGATTTTTTTGGACGATTGGCCAAGGTTTTACCTTCCATTCGAAGACATAGGGGGAAACAAAATGGACTAAACCTCTGAGTGGATGTTGAATGTGTTTTATGTTACATGACACAAAATAATTACTTATAATTAAAGTAATAATATTCCATATATTTATATTGTTAAAGCTGCCGCCCAGTGTGCAATATGTACATACAGAAAGAGGAATAAAGATAATCATTTGATATATATTCATGCTCAAATGAGACTTCATTTTTGCTTCTTCTTTTGCTTTCAATGCTGTAAATTCCATGAAATTTGATTGAATAGAACTATTTATCCTTAGGAGAAAAAAAACTGAATGCAAAGTTTTATAAAATGCTGGTAGCCTATATTTAATTGAAAATTGTACAAAGCCATCATATCAAATGTTAGTCTGTATTTTTTTTTTTATTTATTTATTTTCATATTTCACTTATATACCTGACGAGGAGTATGAAAGCCATCAAATTGCGTTTGGTTAGTGCCCAGACATTGTGAGGGTGACTTGGTTGACACACCCCTTCAACATCGTGTGGAGGGCTGGGACAGCGCCTGTGGAGTGGCAGGTCATGGCAGTGGTTCCCATTTTTAAAAGGAGGGACTGGAGGGTGTGTGTCAATTATTGGAGTATCACACTCCTCAGCCTCCCCAGGAAAGTTTATTTCATGGTGCTGGGAAGGAATTCTGATGGATTGTTGAACCTTGGATTCAGGAGGAACCATCCTGAACCATCCTGTGGAATCCATCCTGGCTGTGGAACAGTGGACCAAATATTCACCCTTGCAGGACTTCTGGAGGGACCATGGGAGTAAGTTAGTAAGTAAGTAAAGTTTATTTATTAAGCGCTTTTCACAGGCAAAAGCGCTGTATACAAATGGAGTAAAATAAATATGAACAATGAGTGCCATAATAGCCAATAAAAAGATACAATAAGACACAATGAAATAAACAGGTAGTTTAGAAATAAATAAATAAAATAAATTTGATAAAATTCTCAACAGAAAGCCTGTTTAAACAAAAAAGTTTTAACTGCTTTTTAAAAGAGTCCACAGAGTCAGCTAAACGTAATTGTAGTGGGAGACTGTTCCACAGCCTTGGTGCCACAAACTGAAAGGCTTTGTCCCCCCGAGTCTTTAGTCGTGTATGAGGAACAGCTAACAAATTCTGAGCCTGTGAACGAAGACAGCGAGCAGCAGTGTGTTTCATAAAAAGCTGAGATAAATAATCTGGAGCATGGCCATTTAGTGATCTGTATGTTAATACAATAACTTTAAAACGAATACTAAAATCAATTGGAAGCCAATGTAAAGAGTATAAAATAGGAGTGACGTGAGCTTGTTTGCTAGAACGTGTTAATAGTCTGGCCGCAGCATTTTGTATAGCTTGGAGGTGTGAAAGAGATGATTTGTCCAAGCTGGTAAACAGGGCATTAAATGTAGACCATCCAGCCTACATGGATTTGTGGAGTTGGAGAAGTCTTACAATTGGGTTGCAAGGGGACACTTGGGGTCCTGCGTCCATTGTTAAGGGCCATCAGGTTCTTGTATAACCGAAGAGAGCTGCTTCCATGTCCTTCGCACAAAGTCAAGCATGGGCCATGGTTCTATTCTGGAAAATGGTGGAATGCGGCCTCTGGGTTGGAGGCGAAAGGTTGCCCCAAGCGAGGGATTTCCAGTATCTTGGGATCTTATTCATGAGTGATGGGAAGACGGAGCATGAAATGGATTGGTGGATTTGTGTGGCTTCAGTAGTAATGCCGTGGTGAAGAGAGAGTCTTCGATTTACCAGTCCATCTATATTCCAACCCTAACCTTATGGACATGAGATCTGGGTAATGACCAAAAGACTAAGGTCCCAAATACAAGCAGTCAAAATTAGTTTACTCCATAGGGTGGCTGAGATCAGCCTTAGAGATGGGGTGAGGAGCTTGGACATCCAGAGGAAGAGCCACTGCTCCTTTGTATCTAAAAGAACCATTTGAGTTGGTTCAACCCTCTGAGGTTGTTTGGGCATCTGGTAAGGATGCCTCCTGGGTAAAGACTATAAAGAAGACCCAGACCCTGCTGGAGAGATTATATATATATATATATATATATATATATATATATATATATATATCTTGTCACGGCTGGGAATGCCTCAGGATCCCCCAGGAGGAACTAGAAAGTGTTGCTGGTGGGATGGATGTCTACAATACCCTGCTTAGCCTGTTACCACCACGACCTGACTTCAGATAAGTGGAAGTAGATGGATGGATCCCAGACCATGAGTGTTTAGATCATTACAGAATGGTGTTTGGCATAGTCTTGCTGAAATAAGCAAGACCTTCCCAGAAAGAGACGTAGGCTGGATGGCAGCACTTGTTGCTCCTAAACCTTCAGATATGGTTCACCATAAATGGGACCTTCACAAATGTTCAAGTTATCCCTGCTATGTGCACTAACACCCCATACCATCAGGGATACTGGGTTTGAACAGTATGCTAACAACAAATCGGATGGTCCCTCTCCTCTTTAGCCCAGATGATGCAGTGACCATGATTTCAAAACAGAATTTCAGATTCTGATTGGTCAAACCACAGGACAGTTTCCCACGTGGTCTCAGTCATCTTAAATGAGCATGGGCCCAGAGAAGGTAGCTGGATGTTTTTCTCTATGAGAGAGTTTCAACTTCATGTATGGATGAATCAATGAGCTATATTCATTGCAAGGGGTTTAATACAGTGCTGTCTGAGGACCTTAATACCATCAGTGTTCAATGTTGGTTTGAAGCCTTCTCCCTGATGTACAGAAATTTCTCAAGATCCTCTGAATTTTTAATGATAATATGAACTATAGATGATAGAATCCACTAAGTATTTGTGATTTTATGTAGAGAGTCTTTCACACAGTGGCGAACCCCTCTCCAGCTTTATATCTGAAAGTCAGCCTCTTTGGGATGCTCTTTTTAGTATTGATGATTCACACAACTTTTCCCGTCTTTAGTCACTCCTGTCCTTTCTGGAATGTGTTGCTGGTATCAAACTCAAAATGAGCATATATTTTGATGGTTATATTTCATTTATTGTCTGTATTATTTTCAATTAAAATGGGCTTTTAATGATTTACACAGTATTCTGACGTCTTTGTACTGGACTGCACACTGAATGAGCATCATTTCTTTGCGGGGTTTCCTCAAAGTGACATCAAAGGAATTCCTTTTGGTTTAAATAAGTGCACCTGGAATTAATGAGTGCTGTGTTGGGAGAGGCATGTTGAGTGACACATTATATTAATATGTAATTATATTTGGAGCTGAAGCTGTTTTTGTCATATTACTCCTGCTATACTTGTAAACAACAATACTACTTTGAGTTTTGTTGTTGTTTTGTGGGTGCTTGGGTGAAAGATGTAAGTGGTCCATTGGTTTTTGGTACATGAGTATTTGCCAAAATCAACCCTGTCAAGCCTTAGGGTGAGCTTAGTTTAGTATTTTGTTTGGCACAACTTGAAATATATTTGTTTCTATACCTTTTAGCCACAGTAACAATGTTGTTCTCACAAATTTAATACCTGAAGTCTGTGAAAATGAAAATATCCCTAAAAAAGTCTCACAGGTCAAGAACAGGCTCTAAATCTTCTTTTTTTGAAGATGGGTACTCTCTAGGACTCATCAGTAGCTTAGACTACCTTAACCTCGGTGACTCAGCTAAGCCAAGGGCTGGGTTTTGTTTTCTCTCACATGATAAATAGGCAAATTTTCAGAAAATAGATGATGTTACATCTCACATTAAATCCCATAAATTTTGTCATTACAGTTTTTCTCTTAAAATATTTTCCATTTGGGTCTAAATATTATGTTTTAGAATGTAAAATTGTCACCAGACTGTTCACTTTCAGAAATAGGGGCACATTAAAAGTCAGTTCCTGCCCTTACAGGTACGTTCTACACCTGTATATCTTCTAAGACTAGTTTTGGACCTCAAGATAGCTACATATGTAGATATCCCTGTACCCAATTTTGCACATTCTTTAAAGGCAATATTTTGTACTGTTATCAGCACAGGTTCAAGATTGGTCTCCATAAGGTAGAAACCACAAATGTACACAAAATACAGTAAGTACCCAGTCAAGGGTACAACAGCAGTACTTTAGAGGGTACCACCCCAGTCACAAGCCATTGTATCTATCAAGGTACAACAAGGCGCTTTTTTTTCTTCCGGCTACATGCAGTCCTTGTTTAACATTCAGACTTTTACATTTCTATATTAAGTAGATGAACATTAACTGCTGTTGTTGCTGCTGCTTACACTTCCTCCCGCAGTCCGAAGACAGATGAAAAGGTGATTCCAAAAGTGGTCATAGGTGTGGATGTTAGCTTGAATGGTTGCCTGCCTCTGTGTATTAGGTCTATGATAGACTGGCAGCATGTCTCATCCTATGACAGCAGGGATAGATTCCAGCTCCAAACCAATCTTGGGTTGGATAGGCAGTTAAGAAAATGAATGGATTGATGGACTGGAAGATGCTATGCTTTGCATTTGCCCGTTTGGCACTGGTTTTATGTCTCTCTGTGTTTTATCCAACTCTATGTTCATTTTACATCAGTTTGTGGTTATTTGTTGTTACTATATTGTAATTTTGCAGTCATTTTTATGGTTTGTTATCATTTTTTTTAATCTCTTTGTGGGTATTTTAGTATCTTTGTGGATGTTTTATAGCCAGTAGTTTTAAGAATCCTTTGTCCTGTCAGCTCGTTCAGTAGATCAGAGGTAAACCATGCTGTTGGTGAGCCCGGATGTGAATGTGTGAGGTGCTGTTGGAGGAGCCGTTTGTCTCCGACAGGGTGAACAACATAGCAGAACTGTTGACTTTGGCTGCTGCACAGTTTCATGTTTGAAGGGAATATTTCCTCTCTTGTCTCTGAGCCAATCTGACTAATGTCTCTGACCTTTTCACACAACACGCACAGGTCTTTATTTTCAACTTTAGTGCCAACAAAGCACTCACAAACACGTGTGTGACTGAACTGTTGAATAACCATAGAACATTAAAGCAGTTTAAACTAGGAAAAAAATGTCAGGTGGTTAAATCTTTTGTTTATTCTTTTCAATTTCTAATGAGAAAAAAACACACAAACGTGTCTGCAGCTGCAGGAATTTCTCCTGACTGTTCCTATGGTAACTGTTATAGTAATAATACACAGCTAGAGTAATAATAGCAACGATGCAATTCCTTTAACAAGGTAATGATCTGTCTGTCTGTCTGCTTTTGGCTTGATGTGCCCAAAATATTGCTTATGGTAATTTTATAATAATTAGGCAAACTGTCAAAGGTGTGTGTGCGGTTGTAGTTCAACCAGCTCTACTGCAGTTTTGGCAGCAACTTGCATTTGTCTTGTCCCACTTACACACGCTCAGGGATGGTAGCTCTCTGCTGAGATGAACTCTCGGCTGTTTTTCCATTTGCTTTGGTTAATTGAGCCTCGTATGAAAGTCGACAATCAAATCTGTTTTGCAACAAACAGTCAGAGACCACCTGGACTTCAGAGTCTCAATCTGCTTCCAAGCCTACTCTGGTCCAGTTTGTTTGCATGTGAGATTTGATAAAATAAATGGTTACTAAGCTGGTGACAGGTATGTTTGTATGTATGACTGAAACGACAATATAAATATCAGCAAGTGGGATATTCTTCATTGATCTGTCTTCCTATTAAGTCTGACATCATTAACCATTTCTGGGTCCAAATTCAACTTTAGTTCCCAAAAGCAAACAAACACTAAGATACTACTAAGAGGATTTGTGAGGGTTAGACAAGTTGGAAGTTAGCTACAGTTTCCACCTAAAGATGATATACCATGTTCTGACTTAAGTATTTCTAATATATATATATATATAACAGCAAAGATACTGCGTAGAACCCTCAAGCTCCCAGGCCTCTGGTAGAGGACCCGAGCTTGAAGGATAAAGACCGCCCGCGAGGGCGAGTGGGGATTTTTTTTTTATATATATATATATATATATATATATACAGCACTGCTATAACTTTGGATGTGAACAAAGATATAAAACTAAATAGTAGCAACATTTGGAGGGTTATTTAAGTTGGGCTAGCTGACATATCATGATGTGCTACCTGGTGGCTAGCTACAGAACTATGGTTAGGCAAATATAAACACATTAGCACAGGGAATATGTAGGATGAGGTTTCAGTTATTCTCAATACAGGTTCATGTTGAGTTTCGCCAATGGCCAGAGACAAATTCCATCATATGGCTGGAAGAAGACACTAAAAATGGACCAAATTTCAGCCAAGATATGTCTAAGATGGTCCATCCACAACACGAGATTAGTCATTAATATGTTGCTACATGGTTTGGATTACTGTTGATGTTTCTGTAGCAAAGAAATGTTTTAACAGGATACAAGTGCTAATCTTATGCCCAACCCCAACCTAGAGGACAAGGAGTCACTCTTTGTCTGGCCTATGTCCTTCAACTGTTCCAGCGTGGGCAACAGTATCTGGCATAGCTTTAGGGTTCACTGAGGTATGGTGGTAACTCAAAAGAGGTACCCAAGTCATGCAGTGAAACCCAGGAGTCCTTGGAAGCAATAGGACCGAACACCCTTTCTCTGACCTCTTTTGATCCAAAATGCTGCAGCAAGAGTACTGACAGGGACTAGAAAGAGAGAGCATATTTCTCCCATATTGGCTTCTCTTCATTGGCTCCCTGTTAAAACCAGAATTGAATTTAAAATCCTTCTCCTTACATACAAGGTCTTGAATAATCAGGCCCCATCTTATCTTAAAGACCTCATAGTACCATATCACCTCAATAGACCACTTCGATCTCAGACTGCTGGCTTATTTGTGGTTCTGAGGGTATTTAAAAGTAGAATGGGAGGCAGAGCCTTCAGCTTTCAGGCCCCTCTTCTGTGGGACCAGCTCCCAGTTTGGATTTGGGAGACAGACACCCTTTCTACTTTTAAGATTAGGCTTAAAACTTTTATTTTTGATAAAGCTTATAGTTAGGGCTGGATCAGGTGACCCTGAATCCTCCCTTAGTTATGCTGCAATAGGCCTAGGCTGCTGGGGGTTTCCCATGATACACTGAGCGTTTCTACTTCTCTCATCTTTTTTCATTATTAAACTCTGGCTCTCTTCCACAGTGTGTCTTTTGTCCTGTCTTCCTCCCCTCACCCCTAACTGGTCGCAGCAGATGGCTGCCCATCCCTGAGTCTGGTTCTGCTGGAGGTTTCTTCCTTTTTAAAGGGAGTTTTTCCTTCCCACTGTCGCCAAGTGTTTGCTCATAGGGAGTCGTCTGATTGTTGGGGGTTTTCTGTATTATTGTAGAGTCTTTACCTTACAATATAAAGTGCCTTGAGGTGACTGTTGTTGTGATTTGGCACTATATTTAAAAAATGAATTGAACTGAATTTAATTGAATTTAATTGAATTGACCAAGAACGCCATCATCAGGACATGGAATGTGAACACCATGTACCAAAGTAGGAGTCTTGTTTCAGTTTCTGTCTGTCTGACTGTCTTCTATTTAAGCATTTGGTTTTAACTCATTGGTTAGGTCCAGGCACCAAAAGCTACTTGGTTAATGTCAGAAAAAGATTGTGGTTTGGGTAAAATATGACAAATACTCAATGTGATGCAAAGTAGTCCTTTACAATCCATATGTAACAAGCTGAGAGTGACAGATCCATCTCACTGTTGTTAGCCTGTTGCCAACAGCACAGAAAGTATACACAAGCAAATAAATCTATTTTTACAGGAAATGGGGATGGTGGCAGCATGATGGCAGGGCTAAAACTATTTTGGGTTTAAATAGGCCCTTTCACAGTGTTAATCACATTTTAGAAAACCTGCCTGGCACAAGGCCCTAAAGCCAAACTTTTTCAATGTGCAATGAGTCTCTCCTCATGTTGAAAATAGCTGCCATTATTCAGTGAAGCCCAAGTTAACATATTTAATTATCTTGTTTTGTCAGACCAACCAGTCCAAAAATCCCCAAATGTTCTATTTACTGTCAAAGAAAACAGGGAAAACAGGAAAATAATAACTGTTCAGAAGCTTCTTTTGCTTAAAAATGCCTAAAACGTTAATTAACTGATTGGTTTAGCTCCAAAGTGCTTGTCAGGTTTTGTAGAAAGGAGCAATTTAAAGCACACAGTCATTAATATTTTATGTAAACATTTTTTGTTTAAAAATAATGTTAACACCAAAAATTAATGGATCCCTCCATGAAACACCACCTTTTTGCAGTGGCAAGGTTTGTGTTTCCCAGTGATTGCAGGAGATGTTGTCGGGGGATTTTGCCCCTGGTAGGGTCTCCCAAGGCAAACTGGTCCTTGGTGAGGGGCCAGACAAACAGTAATGAAGGGAAGAATGAGGGACCAGTACCTGGGACAGGATTACTGGGGCCCCACCCTGGAGCAAGGCTTGGGGAGGGGGCTGAGCTCGTGCATGCACGTGGGGGTACTCCCCAGTAGACAAGCAGGTTCTAAAAAGGAACTAAAAAGATGGTGGTGCGCATTGACGCTGTGGCTCACTGCTCTTCACTTTCGGTGCTTTGTTTACTGTGTGTATTTACATGGCTATATGTGTTTTTGCTTGGAAATACTACTGTATGTTGGGTAGAGTCATCAGGATCTTCTGAGTTTGGGATTATGATGTGAAAGGACTATTACGTCAAACTATTACTGCTTCCAAGGCATTACAGACATAGTTAGGACTCCAGGGTCTCCGTGGATGGTTCTCCCTGGCGCCAAGCCCAAGAGGAAGCATAAACAAAAGAAGCAAAAGTGAGGCTGCAGGACTAGCCCACTAGCACAGCTAAAGAGACAACCATTTAAGCTGCCGCTTCCCAACCTTTTGCTCTCCAACACCAGATCTATATTAAATAAAATAGACAAACTGAGCCTACAGATTGCAGCCAACAAATGTTTCTGTGACTGTTGCATTGTGTTAATCCTGGCTGCAGCCATCCATATGGGACTCTGCTATCGACCTACCAGGCCACATGTCTCACCACCATGACAGGAATGGGGATTCCGGTAAGAGCAGAGGAGAGGGGCTATGCATCTGCACCAATGACAGCTGGTGCAACAATGCAAAGACTGTAGACAGCCACTGTTCCCTGGACTTGGAATATTTGGCTGTTAGATGCAGACCCAGCTACATACCTCGCGAGTTTACCATCATCATGGTAATGTCCATATAATTGCCACCCGATCCTAATGTTAACTTAGCCATGGATGAGCTGCACAAAGCAATAAGTAGTCAGCAGAAGTCTTATCTTAATGTGGTGCACATCAAAGCTGGGGACTTCAACTGTGCTGATTTAAGGTCAGTATTCCCCAGATTTGATCAGCATATAAAATGTACAACAAGGGGTGTAAACACACTGAACAAAGCCTATGGCAACATCCATGAAGGCTATAGAACAACCCCTTTACCACATCTGGGTCTGTCAGATCACATGTACATGCTGTTTCATTGATTGATGATTCATGCATGCACCCTGCATCATGAGGAGAACCGCTCCAGAAAACATAGCCAGAGGATGCATTACATCAGCTGCAAGACTGTTTTGAGACCACAGACTGGAATGTGTTTGAACACCAGGACCTGGAGGAGCATACCACATCTGTGCTCTCCTACATCAGCTTTTCTGTCGACACTGTCACTGTGGACAGGCTTTGTATGCTTTGAGGTGGAAGGACCTGGGGCACCTGCAACTCGAACACCAGACTGCAGCAGCTGGTGTTCGAGTTGCACATTAAAGGCAGTGAACCCCAGGAAGGCCACCAGACCAGACGGGGTGACTGGGAGGGTCCTCCGAGAGTGTGCAGACCAGCTGGCCAGGGTCTTCACTAACAGCTTCAACACATCACTGCCCCAGTCCTTTATCCTACCATGCCTGAAGTCAGCCACAATTGTTCCGCTGCCCAAAAAGACCACCATCAGCAGTCTCAACGACTACTGACCAGTTGCTCTGACACCTGTTATAATGAAGTGTTTTGAGAAACTGGTCAGACATCACATCATGTCCTGCCTCCCACGCATGTTCGACCTACTTCAGTTCACATATAGAGCTAACAGATCGACAGAGGACACCATCATTACAGCGCTCCACACTGCCATCTCCCACCTGGAACAACAGGGGCATTATGCTAGGTTGCTCTTTGTCAACTTCAGCTCTGCTTTTAACACAATACTCCCGGACAGACTGAGAGTAAAACTACTAGATATTTTGTCAGTAGTAGATGTGCCAGACAAATCCATCATTAAGTATGCTGACGACACCATCGTGGTGGGACTAATTTCTGGTTATGATGAGACAGCATACAGGGATGAGGTCCAGAGGCTGGTGGGGTGGTGTGTGGACGACAACTTGGTCCTTAACACCTCAAAGACCAAAGAACTGATTAGTGACTTAAGGAGGAGGAGGTCCGACCTGCAGTCCATCTGCATCAACAGGGAGTGCGTGGAGAGGGTGCCCTGCTTCAAGTTCCTGGGTGTGCACATATACAGTATACAGACCTCCAGTGGAGTTCTAACACCTCGGAGGTTGTGAAGAAGTACAAGGCCCAGCAGCATCTCCACATTTTGAGGACCCTCAGGAAGATCAACCTGAAGAGGGTGCTGCTGACCGTCTTCCACCAGTGCTCCATTGAGAGTGTGCTGACATGTTGCATCTCTGTGTGGTTCTTGAGCTGCGCTATGGCACAAAAGAAGGCACTACAAAGGGTCATTAGCATTGCCCAGAAAACCACCGGCCACCCTCTTCCCTCTCTGAAGGACTTCAATAGCACCCACAGTCTCAAAAGGGTACGCAGCATCTTGCAGGACTGCAAATATCCAGGACATGGGGTGTTTAAGCTGCTGCCCTCTGGCAGGAGATTCAGGGCGCTGAGGTCAAGGACAAATAGACTCAGGGAGAGCTTTTACAACAGAGCAATAGCCCTAATGCAAATACCTAACCTGATCTGATTAGCTCCTTTATTTTTTTAGCACATATATTTTATCTCTGTACATGTTGTACATTTCATTTCTGCACAGAATGTATATTTTATTCTGCATATATGTTATTCTGTATATACCGTGATTGCTACTTGCTTTTCTTTTAGCATCAAAGACAGTACTCCAATTTTGTTGTACTTTTGCACAAAGTATGACTGTGCAATGACAATAAAGAGTTATATTATTATTATGTTATATTATAGGTTCTTTCTCTTCGGGTTGGGGAAGGGGTCCTGACTGTTGTCTGCATTTATGCACCGCGTGAAAGTTCAGAGTACTCAGCCTTCTTGGAGTGACTAGGTAGGGTGCTGGAGGAACCATCTAGGGACTCCATTGTCCTATGTCCTACTCAGAGACTTTAGCACTCACATGGGCAATGACAATGAGACCTGGAGCAGTGTGACTGGGAGAAACGGCCTGCAGGATCTGATCTCAGGTGGTTACTGTTGGTAACAGTAACCACCTGAGACCAGTACCAGGTGTACTCTACTACCACAGAGGTCGATTATCTTGTTAATAGTGTTACATCCTCACTGCGTACGACTCTTGATACTGTAGCTCCTCTTAAAAAGAGAGCCTCAAATCAGAAGTGCTTAACTCCCTGGTATAACTCTCTAACTCGCACCTTAAAGCAGATAACCCGTAAACTGGAGAGGAAATGGCGTCTCACTAATTTAGAAGAGCTTCATTTAGCCTGGAAAGAGAGTTTGTTGCTCTATAAACAAGCCCTGCGTAAAACTAGGACATCTTACTATTCTTCACTGATTGAATAAAATAAGAACAACCCCAAGTTT
>VUQS01038908.1:0-17633 GCA_015108495.1 Heterochromis multidens | reverse complement strand
CCATTCTACTTTTAAATATCCTAGGAACCACAAGTAAGCCAGCAGTCTGAGAGCGAAGTGCTCTATTGGGGTGATATGGTACTATGAGGTCTTTAAGATAAGATGGGGCCTGATTATTCAAGACCTTGTATGTAAGGAGAAGGATTTTAAATTCAATTGAATTCAATTCAATATGGGAGAAATATGCTCTCTCTTTCTAGTCCCTGTCAGTACTCTCGCTGCAGCATTTTGGATCATCTGAAGGCTTTTCAGGGCGTTTTTAGGACAGCCTGATAATAATGAATTACAGTAGTCCAGCCTAGAAGTAATAAATGCATGAACTAGCTTTTCAGCATCACTCTGAGACAGGATGTTTCTAATTTTAGCGATATTGCACAAATGCAAGAAAGCAGTCCTACATATTTGTTTAATATGCGCATTGAAGGACATATCCTGGTCAAAAATGACTCCAAGATTCCTCACAGTGTTACTGGAGGCCAAGGTAATGCCATCCAGAGTAAGTATCTGGTTAGACACCATGTTTCTAAGATTTTTAGGGCCGAGTACACTAAGTTTTATCACTGTCATCCAGGTCTTTATGTCTCTAAGACAGTCCTGCAGTTTAACTAATTGGTGTGTGTCATCTGGCTTCATGGATAGATACAGCTGGGTATCATCTGCATAGCAATGAAAATGTATGCTGTGCCTTCTAATAATGAGTGAATTTCCCCAGTGTGGGATTAAATAAATAAAGTCTATGTCTATGTCTAATACTGCCTAAGGGAAGCATGTATAATGTAAACAGAATTGGTCCTAGCACAGAACCCAGTGGAACTCCATAATTAGCCATAGTGTGTGAAGAAGACTCCCCATTTACATGAACAAATTGGAGTCTATTAGATAGATATGATTCAAACCTCCCCAGCACAATACCTTTAATACCTATGGCATGCTCTAACCTATGTAGTAAAATGCTGTGGTCAAGGGTATCAAACGCTTCACTGAGGTCTAACAGGACAAACATAGAGATGAGTCCACTGTCAGAGGCCATAAGATCATTTGTAACCTTCATCAGTGCTGTTTCTGTGCTGTGATGAATACTGAATCCTTATTGAAACTCCTCAAACAAACCATTCCTCTGCAGATGATCAGTTAGCTGTTTTAAGGAAGGTTGGAGATTGGCCTATAATTAGCTAAGACAGCTGGGTCAAGTGATAGCTTTTTAAGTAATGGGTTAACTACCGCCATCTTAAAGGCCTGTGGTACGTAGCCCAGTAATAGAGATAGATTACACAGTATTGGAGGGTTTTAACTTTGCAGTATAAACTGCCTTGAGATGGCTATTGATGTAAAATGGTCTGATATTAAAAAAAAATTTAAACTGGAATAATGTCTCCAGTACTCTCTGGGTCTGACCAGTGGTCTCCTCTTAGTTAGACATGACCAGAATACTTCCCTATGGAGGTGATAATGTGGAATGCTGGTTGGCTCAACCTTCTCATTGCAAAGAGTTGGTGTAGTCTGATCTCCTCACTCTGCCCTGAGTCCATGATCAATACATGGCAACTAATTCTTGTCACTTGTATCCTTATGCAACAACCATATAAATTACTGTGAAGGCTATAGTTGTAAGCTTTTTCTGTCTGAAAATTTTTTATAGTTCTCCATCCTGCTCTTCTTGTTACTTCCTCCTTTGTTTTACTTTGGACCAACTTTGTGATCAGTTAACTATCTTTCTAACAGATTTTTCTGATATGAAGTGAAACTGAGGGCACAACTAATGTCTGGTCAGCCAAGAAGTCTTGATATGTGAGTTTGAACAACACTTTTTCACTCCTCCGTATTCAGTGCAGACAGTTTTTGTACAGTAAAATGTTTCATTAAAAGTTTTTCTCCACTTCTGGCATAGCTAACCTTATTGTGGACATTCCCTTCTTTGTTGTCAGTGTAGGTTACACTGTTTGTGTCTCAGCAGCCAACAGATAAGGCTGAAAAGCTTCTTGAAGCTGACAATCAAATGTGCCTGAGTCATTTTTGATCTCTATTAAGGCCTTTTGTACGCGCACTGTGTTCACAAATAACTAATTAAAAAGCCAAACTTCTTGCCTGCACCTTGAAACATCACAGAACACTGGTTTTGAATTGAATTTTAGGTGAAAATATTGCCTCACAATATTGTGTAATAGCTTAGAAAGTTTTTGTAAATAGTTAATTTAGAGATGTCTGGTTTCCAGCTCTTCGGTGCTTCTTTTCCCACAATTCTGAGGTTTTGTTGGAGGATGAGGACCTGGTCTCTGAGCATCTTCAGTCAGCAGGTGTTTTAGGGGCCACCATGGCCCTGCTGCATCTCTGTATTTTTAACATGTAGGCCACTGCACCCATTCAGTCTGATGACTAGTGAGCCTGCCCCACTGTGATTTAGCACACAAGGCTTTGTGCAACCAGGGGAAGGGGGGCGTAGCCTACTTTATCAATGTTAATTTCAAAACCCTAAACTGCTCAGTCAGCAGATTCAAATGGTGGCCGCAGAGTCGTGTTCTTCCAGTGTTCCTCCTCAGCTGGCCTCCTTTTTCCTGCTACCTCAGCAGTCTGGTTGCCTGCAGACTGGAGTGCCCTTGCCACTCGCTGAAACATCTCTATGAAGCTCAGGAAACACTTCTGAAATCAGCAATCCACAGCAGATTTTTTTCCACTTCCTGTGGTGGTGATTGACAGGCGCCACGAAAGGCTGAAATGTCAGACGCAGTAGACCACAAAATGTTTTCCTGTTATTTATTTTTTTGTCAGTGTCGGCACTGACAGAGTTGCCGTTGTCAGGTGGCAGAGCAGAACTGATGACTGCAGCCGGACAGAAACATCCATCGCTGTTTCTCCCCAGGAGGCAATTTGTTTTGTAATGCTGGAGGGTTATTGACAGGAACAGCTACAGGAGGGGAGCGCTGAGCACCCACACACACACATACCCTCAGAGGAGGAACATAACACAGATCATTTCATATTACAGATGAAAAATATTCCTCCCCGTGGGAAACAGTACAGAATGAAACTAATGAAGTATTGCTTCAAATGCTCCATTTAGGAGAGGGGGCTAACTTCATCATCATCCTCAGGGCTGAGGGACACTCAAAAAACACATTATGGATTCTGTATTTTTTATCAGATATCTGTCTGTACATTTGGTACAATGAGCTCTTGTCTGCTCCACATTCATTTTTAATACAAGCAACCAATGGTTCAAGCGCATACTACTATAACCTCAAAAGTTACTCAAAAGTTGTGTTCAAGAGAAAGTTGGTATTTCTTGTATAAGTAATCATGTGCAGCATGATGACAAAAAATACAAAGATCTATTTATTATTTCAATATTTAGTTATGGTGTTATATAAACTTTCAATTCAATTCAATTCAATTTTATTTATATAGCGCCAAATCACAAAAAAAGTCGCCTCAAGGCGCTTTATATTGTAGGGTAAAGACCCTACAATAATACAGAGAAACCCCAACAATCAAACGACCCCCTATGAGCAAGCACTTGGCAACAGTGGGAAGGAAAAACTCCCTTTTAACAGGAAGAAACCTCCGGCGGAACCAGGCTCAGGGAGGGGCAGCCATCCGCCGCGACCGGTTGGGGGTGAAGGGAGAAGGACATGCTGTGGAAGAGAGCCAGAGATAAACATAAACGCAATACTTTTTTTGTCACATAGACTATTTGAATACATTTTTCATTGTAATTATTCCTCCTGTCCATACTGGTCGTCTTCTCAGTGTAAGAGACTTTGGGGAAAAACCTGCACCCCTCATCTGTGTGAAATGGAAATGGGTTCAACTGCAGTTAAGACGAGGTAGTCTGTAGTCTTTTTATTATGAAATTCCCTGAATTCATTTTCAGGGACAGTGTGTGCTGGCTGAGCCATGCAAAAAGCACCTTAAGTTTGAACACAGCTTTATTTTAGCATTAGCTGAACCTAAAATTTTAATTATGAACATAATGAGGCGTTTTGAAAAGTATGAGAAAGACACACTTCCTGAGATTTCACAGATTTCACAAACCCCTAACAAAACCTGAGATTCACAACATTTGAATCAATAAGTACACAAAATAACAATATATGAAAAGACTTTTTTTGAGTAGAAGTAGGAGTAGTAGCAGGGCAATGTGAAAGGAAGTGACGCTGAGAGCAAGTGGAATGAATAAAAGCTGCCAAAGTGATAACACAGAAAGGGATGTATGATTATAACCCACTCTGTGCCTGTCGAAGCCACAGAGAAGCTCCTTTTATGCACTTCATTAGAGAGATAAGTTATGAAAATGTTCACTCTTTCATACTACACTAAGTGACAGATGTCTATTGCTATCTATGAGTTAATTTATGCATGTACAAGTATTAAACATTCATCACATTTAAGCCCTGAGCCTCTTTTGCCTGCTTAGTCACCTTACACAAATTAACTAGCTGCAAAAATCAAACCTATACAATGGAAGCAAGAGCTCCACCTGTTACCTGTGGTGTGTAGCCACAACATTAGTTTGTCAAGTCCTGAGAATGTGCACTATTTGTAGGGCAGAACTAGATGTTGCCAACATCTCCAGTACACATACGATCCTATACAGAGGTAACTTCAGTACTGAAACATTTAGATGTTATACAGATCCATACTAACAGCTGTAATCATTGTTTGCTATGTGTTTATTGTTTGTTGTTTGAGATGAATTGGCTGCAAATGATCAAATCTAATCTAAATCTACCACAGTGGCAAAACCAAATCTGGTTCGCCTTTAAGCAGGAGGGTCACACAGATGAGCTTTGTTGGCCAACATTAGCTTTTGACTCTACATTTTCTTTTTCTTCGAGATCCCACAAGAGACATTTCCACCAACAGAACCAGAGCTGTTCTGGTTCACAAGCAAACAATTTTCTGTGTTTCAACCCCCAAAAAGGAAAACAACTAAAAGGCCTTATATACCACTGATCTCACACATACTCACACTCAGGCAGTCATTTTGCATTTATGTCCCCGTTACGAAGCCTTGAGCTGAGCGTTTTTGCCGTAGCCATCTTGGTGTTTTTAAAAATGGATGCATGCTGAGGAGGTCACAGAAAAACGGCCTGTGGTGTCTTTTTCCCAGATTTCCAAACAACTGGAAGTCTTTTTGCAAACAGAGTTGTGGCAAAGAGAATGCAGGTTTAAGGCACTTCCACATTGGCTTCGCTTTTCAGTTCAATTCAGTTTTAAATTTTCAAACCCAGAAGCTACAACAGCACTCGCAGTTGTGGTTATAGGTCAGTACTACCTGGATAGTTGGCGCTTTCTGCTACTTTCCCATGAATGGAGCACCCTTTTTTCCTCCAGTCATCTTAGCTGTAGGTCTGCAGACCAGAACTAACAGAGTCCATCAACCTTCAGGAGAGCCGTAATGATAATAATCCAAACTGGCAGCCACTCTACTCATCTCCCTCACTGGTCCACAGTCATCAGCTTTGTTATAGTTCTGTTTCCCTTCAAGCAATTCCCATTTCACCCACATACTTACCACAGATATACATGGAAGTGTGTGTGTGTGTGTGTGTGTGTGTGTGTGTTTTTTGGGGGGGGAGGGGGGGCAGTGTTCATTTCATTGCCATCTCTGTAACAGCGAGTCACTGGGGTCTGTTCTACACTTCAGGTGACATCAAGCGATTTGATGGAGGAGGCAAGTGTAGGGCAGTTGACTGTCTCCTGCTCACTCTGATTTATCTGTTTGTTTAGCAGCAAGCCAGAAAGAGGCCTCCCAAAATCAGGTGATTTTTATCAGAGCAGAAGCAGTCCAAAGACTTGATGGAAGCTCAGCGGTTTTAACAAGTCAAGCTCATTTCCCCATTTCTGTTGTGGTGGATTTTTTTTTTTTTAATCTATCTGTTGCTTACTTTTTGGGAGAATAACATGCAAACTATGTGCCCTGCCAGGGCAGATTTGGTTTATTATGCTGGCTGGTCCTGTAGCTTCTGTAGATATTCACAACAGTCAGAGAATTAAATTTTGATATCCTGAAATTTTCTTTGGTTTGGTTCGACATGCACAAGAATGCTGTATGACCAAAACCTCACATGACATTCATGCTTCCCAGAGAATGATCACTTTTTTCTTTGTGCTTCACCCTCATTACAAGAAATCAAAAGGCTGAGGGCCATTAATTTTACATGTTTGTTTTGATTTGGTTCTTTATTGAATCTTTTTTTCATGTGAGACAGTGTTCACACTGCTTTGCATTAATCTGGCAAATGTATTCAACTATGAAAAAGAGCTGATAACCATCAAAACATAAACAAATTAAAGCATATTCAGTGCTTCAAAGTGCTGAAAGGGATTTTAATAAAACATCTGAGGCATTAGCATGATTCATCCATTAAGACTGCCATTATGCTATCTTTTGCTATCTTTTGTTTCCTTGTTAACTTGGAATGGAGATGAAACAAAGATCACTGGAGAGTGGGGATGGGTATCATTAGGAGTTTATAGAGACTGACAACAATATTGTTTATCAATACAGGTATTTATCAATCCTCCTACTGAAACTGCTCTATTACTTACTACTCTAATTTGTTGTGAAATAAATAGTAGTTATGATTACTTTCAACACAAGCTCAACAGTTATGGTTTTCCATCTGTGTTTTTTAATGTGTCTCTGGAGACAGGGGCTGTAGTCCGCCTACATTATAAAGTATTAATCACGAGCAAGACAAAATTAGTTATCCTCGTTTGTCAGGATAGATAATACCACATTAAAACTAAGTTAAAAGACTAAGTTGAAACTTGAGATACTCAGTGCCTGCAGGTATCACTATTAGAGAGAAGGTGAGAGAGGTGAAAAAAGCTAACATGACAAACAGCAACCTGTCTGCATACTGAGAGCTAGTTTTGGCTTGTTCTCAGTGTAGGAGGACTTAAAAAGAACATTTTATACATGTTCAAGCTTATCGAGCAGTTATTGTTCTAAAGGATTCTTATTAGCTCTTTATTAGCTCTTTACCTGTAAACCTTCAGATTGTCTCATTGTTCTGACAGTAAAAAGAGCAGATGGCAACTCTAGAGAAAGCACTGCTGCTTTGCTGTCCCTTATGTGTGTGTGTGTGTGTGTGAGAGAGAGAGAGAGAGAGAGAGACACACACACAGAGACAGTCAGCAGAATCTAGTCTGAACACGATACATCTGTTGCCAAAGAATACAAAGCCCTAATGAATAACTTCATTGTTGCTAGGGTGATATGTATAATTGTTTGTTCTTATGAAACCTGCTGCACTGTTCGGTCAGCTGATGCAGCATCTGCCATCTCAAGGCTGAATTGCTGTTTTTCATTAGTCTTCTTTTAGCAACAACATGACATGATTTTTTTTTCTTTTACCAGCAAAGACATTTAGAATTCCCATTCCAGCTGATGGATATTTACTTTCAGCCAAAAGTCACTCTCCAGTTTTGGCTTTGAGTAGTGGGTTAGCCATGTTTTTAAAGCCAAAGGGTTTTGTTTCACTGTGTCTTCTGTCTTTCTTTACATTTACTTCAACACTACAAGATTAGAACTATTAAAAACTCGAAAGACCCTTGAATTATGAACATCTGTGGAAGGGGCAGATGTTCAATAACTGATTTTTTTCTCACACTCTCGTAACAGAAAACTCATCAAGTCTGACCCTCAACCCTGAACCCAGCTATAGAAATATTCCCTGTTGTGCTAATGTATTTATCTCAACACCCTGATCATATTATCGCTTCTGGATGCTAGAGGGCCAACTCAATCACTTTTAATTACTTGCACAAGCAGACGGCAAGCGTCAACAAGTCCCATCGCCGCCACCACTACTTCTCTGAAACTTGTCAGTAAATCCCAACAGTAAACCCAATGCCATTTTTCCCCTTTTATTCTCACTGCAAGCAGATAGCACAGTGCTGACTTTCTTCATGTTGGCAAACCCACTTTACACTCTGAGGATTTACAGCTGATCAGCACCTCTACACCCTCCAAACACTAAACTCTCTGAACACATCCCTACCCATCACCCCCAGAGGCTCGTCTTGTCATTTTCATCTTTTCAGGGATTGTAATGGATTGGAGAGGCCCAGGTGACTGCAGATGTTTTTCCTCAGCCGTTTGTCTGCTAATTAGACTGAGGAGTTATTAATTAAATTAGGAACTGATGTGCTGATTGGCCGTCCTAGGATTTAACTCTCAGCGGACATTACACTTCATCTGGTACATCAATGAACTTGACAAAATGGAGCTTTAATAGGTGTGTATGTGTGTGATTCTAGTTATTGGGACTGTTGAGTGTAGTCACTGTTGCCAAGTCATGTGACATTACCTGCAGCAGCTTCCTTTCAAGGAGGAACAGAGAGAGAATAAAACGGCCTCTATGAGTTTTTGAAGAGCATTGAAGTGTGTGTTGTTGAGTCTGACCTTTGAATGTGTGGCTGTAGGCGGGAGAGTGGGATGGAGAGGTGCATTATACAGAGCTGGTTGATTTAAGTTGGCTGGCAGGGATGTGACACTTACTCAGAAAATAAAAAAATGTTAGGCCCAGTGTAGCGGCATGGCTTCAGGGATGGCAATGATGGCTTGTCTGTCTGTCTGCTGGTCAGTCAGTTTGCATTCCATTCAGTGTAGCTGTTGAGATATCGGAGTCTGAACTGAGTGGTGTAGAAACACATGCATTTAAGATTCCCAGATGAAGTGCTCTAATGACTTTAGTGATTGGCTGACTTTCCCTCTGTCTCACTTGGAGGGATTACAATGAAATTCGGCACTGACATTCATGATCCTCAAAGGTTGGCCTTTTATCTGGCATCATCATCATTAGGTCAGTGTAACATTTCAAACTGAGGTCCCACATGCAGGACTCATACAGTTGGTGAGTCAAACAAAGGTAGACCTGCAGGTTATAGTCAGATCCAATAGAAAATCAACAACAGCAACAAAAAAGAAAGTCCAAAAACACAAGGAGCAGAATTGGGGAACATGAATATGATGCAGGTGAAAACATAGAGAGTATAATACATGGACATAGTCATGACATCACCTGTTGATTTTGGACAAGGAACAATAGAGATAATAGAATACACTAAAATAAGATAAAATAAAATAAAATAAAATAAAATAAAACGCTGCACTGAGATGTGTGGGCTCAACTTGAACAAAAAGCCAGGGAAAACAGGTGGGTTTTGAGTAAGGACTTGAAGGTCTCTAAATTTCAAACAGACTTGATGTTCTGAGGTAGGTGGTTCTACAGGACAGGGCCTACAGCTGAAAAGGCCCGATCCCCTCTATTTTTTAGCCTTGTCCTGGGAACGTCCAGAATGATCTGATTAGAAGACCATAGTGCCCTAACTGGGGTGTGGATACTTAAAAGGTCAGATAAATAAGAAGGGGCGAGCCCTTTTAAAGCCCTAAAAACAAGTAATAAAATCTTAAAATCAATTCTAAAAGAGACAGGAAGCCAGTGAAGAGAGGACAAAACTAGTGTAACGTGTATCATCAGATCTGCAGCCGTATGTTCTGGACACATGGGTTAAGAGAGGGGCTGAGCTGTCAACTGATCACCACCTGGTGGTGAGTTGGATCAGGTGGTGGGGGAGGATGCTGGACAGACCTGGCGCGCCTAAACATATAGATCTGCGGGCTCTTCAACTCCCATCTCTGGCAGAGCTTCGGCAGCATTCCGAGGGAGGCTGGGGACATTGAGTCCGAATGGACCGTGTTCAGCACCTCCACTGTCAAGGCTGCTGCACTGAGCTGTGGCTGCAAGGTGGTTGGTGCCTGTCATGGTGGTAACCCCCGAACCAGATGGTGAATACCAAAGATGAAGGGAGCTTTCAAGCTGTAGAAGGAGTCCTATCAGACTTGGTTAGCCTGTGGGACTTCAGAAGCAGCTGATAGGTATCGGCAGGCCAAACAGAACGCGGCTCGGGCAGTGGCTGAAGCAAAAACTCAGATGTGTGAGGAGTTCGGTGAGGCCATGGAAAAAGACTTTCGGACTGCCTCGAAGCGATTCTGGCAAACCGTCAGGTGACTCAGGAGGGGAAAGCGGTGCTCTACCCACACGGTGTATAGTGTGGGTGGGGAGCTGCTAACTTCAACTGAGGATATAGTCAGGCGGTGGAAGGAGTACTTCAAGGACCTCCTTAATCCCACGACACGTCTTCTGTAGAGGAAGCAGAGTCTGGGGACGAGGGGGACGACTCGGCCATCATTGGGGGCGAGGTCACTGAGTTAAACAACTCCTTGGTGGCAGGGCAAACTTATTTGGAGTGATGAGACCAAAATTGAACACTCCATTTGGAGAGGAGTCAACAAGGCCTATGATGAAAAGTACACCATCCCTACTGTGAAACACGGTGGTGGATCGCTGATGTTTTGGGGATGTGTGAGCTCTACAAGCACAGGGAACTTGGTCAAAATTGATGGCAAGATGAATGCAGCGGGTTATCAGAAAATACTGGAGGAAAATTTGCACTCAAAATAAAGAAAGAAAAACTGTCTCATCCACAGCTACCACAATAGACCTCAAGCTGTCATTGATGTTAAAGGAGGCAAAACACAGTATTAAGAACTAGGGTATGTAAACTTTTGATCAGAGTCATTTGGATAGTTTGTGTTGTCATTATGATTTAAAAAGGACAAACACAATTGTTTTATAATAAATGGCTTCACACAACCACTAACCATGAGTGAAAGAAAAGTTTTTGTATTATCATTCATATTCTCTGAAAAATGGCCAAAGAATCACAAATTCTGCCAGAGTATGTAAACTTATGAGCACAACTGTATCTGTTAAAAAAGCCACCACTTTGCCTACAGCTTTATTCAAGACTGTACACTACAGTCTCACGACAGTTTGTGAAATGGTCACAACCTCTAGTCTATTGATTGGTGTTTCTGGAGACAAACTACTGTTTCTTACGTCCCTCAACACAATTCTTCATCTTTCCAGTTTCATATCTACTGATTCATGTCCATGTGCAAGAAGCAAATATTTTCCACTTTTAAAGGGCAAAAAAAGTTCACATTTGGAGAATGGAGGGGTTTTTGTTGGTGGTGGTATCGTTTCGTCACCAATAACAGAGAAAATATCCAACCTTTTTTTTAAGACATGAGGATTTCATGGTTATTTATTAGATGTGATTATCATTAAGATGTGAGTAGATGTATACAGAGGGCTTATCAGAGCAGGACATTTTTCTTTGCTTAAAACTTGAATGTTATTGCCACTGTTGAATGAGCTTGGAGTAATCTGTTGAAAAATAATAATGTTTATGAGATCTAGCTTGCATATACTCACTGTCTCAACATTAATGATATACCATTTAACATTATTTTAGCAGATTCTACAAGTTCTCCTGGAAATATTTCATTCAAGAGGCAACACAAATTAAATAAATGGTTTACATTCTCCACAAGTACCTAGGTGTCTTATAGTTAACGTTGCATATTCAACCCTAAGCATAGATGTTAATGGATAAAGACAAAAAATAAATCAAATAAGAGTCTTGCTGTAAAAAGGAGGAAGCAACAAGCTCTTGATGTGCTGACTTCAGGGCACAATATAACCAAAGCAAAACAGGTGAACCAATTTATTTGAAAACACAAAAACAGGTCTTTTGAACAAAGAACAGAACAAGCTTATTTTCAGTGTGTGTTGTTTGATGTTTCATCCAGCTGAAAGTCAAATAGCCATCTATACAAAAGCTGGAGGTAAACACAACAGAGTTGCCACTGCTGCTCGGTGAATAATGGGGAAAGGAACAGCAGCAAATCCTGTTTGTACTGCTGACATTGGACTAACAGGTAGTTTGTCAAGAGACGCTACCTGGAATTTCTCCCCACACAGAGACCAGGGGGTCTTTCAAAGTCACCATATTCACAGATAATTTAGCTGTAGGCAGTGATATTGGCGGCTCTTAGAAAGAAGAGCATTGTGACACAGCTAAAGGTTCTAGCTCCTTAACAGTCATTCAGACTGTGTCGTCTACCAGCTGCAGAGAAGAGCCAGCCAGGGCGAAGCCATTCCAGTGTTCTCGACTCCCCAGATTTCCCTTCATGACAGACTCTTATTCGTAAAAGCTCACACTCTGGAGAGCCTCTCATCTGCAATGACAAACTAAGTGAACTCTGACTCCGTCATCTCTCTGCATGGTCCCAATCATTGTGAGTAAGTGCTATCCACTGACTGCAACAGGTGGGTTTGTTAAAGAAGTCTTACTGTGGACTGGGGAATGTGATCGCTCTGCTTTCTGTTCTGCATGTTCATCGTGAAGCATTTCTTACTGCTCACTGTGACTCTGAGCTGTTAATATTCACATCATGCTGCTGTCAGTCTGATATGAGTAAAGGACACATTATATTTTGTACAACCTTCCCTGCAGTGACGACAGTAATATTGCAGCATCATGTAAATGTTTAATATCTGAGGACAAATAACTGAAAGGAAGTCAGTCTGGCTTATCGGTGGGGTTTTCACTTTGACAGCCCTGTTTTACTTCTTTGACAGACCAGTCTCTCAGCAATGTCGACCTGCAGCAGTTAGAAAACCATACATCCCAGGAACAGAAAACTAGCATGAACCAGATCATTTATTTATAAAATACTGTGTGTGTGTGTGTGTGTGTGTATATATATATATTATCTTGGCTTATTAACTACTGAAGTAGCAATGCACCACCAGTATCAGATCATACTGTACTGTGCAGCCCTTGCTTGGCATGCAGCCTTTTGATTAGTAAGAGCTTGTTCAGGAACTTTTTGTGGCACAAACAATATTTTTCAGATCTCACACTGTCATTGTTTAAATAGATCTACAGTTATATACACTCAGGCAGGAAACAACTAAGAGCCACAGCAGGCAGATGTTTCTTCAAACAACCAGGCCCAGGCCTACCACATGTGCAAACATCTGGAAAGTGACTAAAGTAAAAATATGTATAGAAATAGAAAATATATAAATGTAAATAAATATAAATATAAATGTGTAAATATCCATTTCCTTAACCACATGTCCAATTAAGGCTCGCAGGGGATGGAGCCTATCCCTGCTGTTGCTGGGCGAGAGCTGCAGTCAATCATTCATGCCCACATTCACACCTACGGCCAATGTAAAATCACCAGTTAACCTAACAAGCATGTCATTGGACTGTGGGAGGAAGCCAAAGTGCTCAGAGAGAACCCATGCAGGTACAGGGAGAACCTGCAAACTCCACACAGAAAGGAACCAACCAGCCAGTGGATGCAAACCCAGAACGTTCTTGCTGTAACAGTGGAATTACACTGTGTTAAATCTATGCCATAGGTATTTTTAACTGAACCCAGCCACAGGAGAGCCACAAGCCAGTCCCAAGCCAGGTAGGGAGTGTAAAACCTTTGTCAAATCAAACATGCAGATCATCAAGAATGAGATTTCCATATCGGATTGGTCAGGGCACGGGTTAACGACAACCGCCTCCAGTGCTTTTGGCCAACAGGGTACTTATGGAAACTGTGCTACTCCTGGCTGAAGACAAAGCAAAAAGAAAATGGGAAGGTGTGTTAGGAGGCAGCAAGAGAGAAGGAAAGGCAGGAGTGTGGAGATGAGAGTAGGGACTCTAGATGTAGGAACTGTGACTGGCAAAGGAAGAGAGATGGCTGATATGATGGAGAGAAGAAAGGTAGATATATTGTGTGTGCAGGAGACCAGGTGAAAGGGAAGCAAGGCCAGGGACATTAGAGGTAGATTCAAACTGTTCTCCCCTGGTGTAAATAGGAAGAGAGATAGAGTAGGTGTAATCTTGAAGGAAGAGTACATGAATAGTGTTGTGGAGGTGAAGAGTGTGTCAGACAGGATCATGAGTTTGAAGCTGGAAATCAAAGGTGTCATGTTGAAAGTTGTAAGCTTGGATGTCAGTTAGAAGAGAAAGAGGAATTATGGAGTAAGTTGGATGACATGGTAGAGACAGTCCCCAGGGGGGAGAGATTAGTGATTGGAGCAGAATTCGGTGGACATGTAGGGGAAGGGAACAGAGGTTATGAGGAGGTGTTGGATAGGTATGGTGTTAAGGAGAGAAATACAGAATTGGCTGTTGTGAACACTTTCTTCAAGAAGAGGGAAGAATACAGAGATAAAAGTATAAGAGTGGAGGAAGATGCACACAGGTGGACTACTTGTACCGATTTGCTAGATAGAGATATTAAGCTGGAAAGGATGTTCAGCAGGTTAGATTGATTAAGGATAGAGATGGAAATGCACTAATGAGTGAAGTGTGTGTGTTGTGAAGATGGAGGAAGTACTTTGAGGAGCTGATGAATGAAGAAAAGAAGAGAAAGAGGAGAACAAATGGAGGAAAGTTAATCCTGTAACAACAAGTATATCATATTTGATAGATGAGTTTGAGTTTTTGAGACCTCTACATCATCAGTGTGATTTTTTTCCCCTGAAAAAACTGAACAAATTGCACAAAAATGCCAGATGTAGCAAAAATGATACAAATTAAAACTCATAAATGTAAATTTATATTTAATTTTTTTTTTTTAATTTATCAGAAGGTTCTTTAGAGTCCAGTTAAAAAAAAAAAAGAAATAGCATTTTCTGGCAATTACTTCATGGTTCAGGCTTTACAGGGTTAATGAATCAGGAAGTGCATAGAATTATTAAGAAGGAAGTGAGGGCAGCTATGAAGAGGATGAAGGGTGGAAAGGCAGTTGGTCTACATGGGCATCTGTGGAGGTATGGGGATATCTAGAAGAGAGGGCAGTGGACTTTTTGACCAGGCTGTTTAACACAGTCTTGGAGAGTGTCAGGATGCCTGAGGAGTGGAGAAGTGTACTACCAATTTTTAAGAACAAGGGTGATGTGCAGAGTTGTAGTAACTACTGAGGGATAAAGCTGATGAGCCATACCATGAAGATATGGGAAAGAGTTGAGAGCTAGGTTAAGAAGAGAGATGACGATCAGTGAGAAGCAGTATGGCTTCATGCTGAGAAAGAGTGTTTGAGAGTACTAATGGAGCAGTACAGTGAAGGTCAGAAGGAGTTGTACTGTGTCTCTGTGGATCTAGAGAAACCATATGATAGGGTGCCAAGAAAGGAACTGTGGTACTGCATGAGAAAGTCAGGAGTGGCAGAGAAGTATGTGAGGGTGGTGCAGGACATGAATGAGGACAAGACAGTAAGGAGGTGTGAGGTAGGTGTGACAGATGGGTTCAAGGTGGGGGTGGGATTACATCAAGAATCTGCTCTAAGCCCCTTCTTGTTTGCAGTGGTGATGGACAGGCTGACAGATGAGGTCAGACAGAACTCTCCACGGTCTATGATGTTTGCAGATAACAATGTGATTCGTATGAGTACATCAGAGGAACAGCTCAGGTTGAGTGGTTTGGAGACAAAGTTAGAGAGGCAAGTCTGAGATGGTTTGGACATGTGCAGAAGAGGGATAGTGGATTTATTGGCCAAAGGATGATGAAGATGGAGCTGCCAGGCAGGAGGAAAAGAGGAAGACCACAGAGAAGGTTCATGGATGTAGTGAAGGAGGACATGCAAAGGGCTGGTGTGACAGTGGAGGATGCTAGGGACAGGGTGAGATGGAGGCAGATGATCTGATGTGGTGACCCGTAAAGGGAGCAGCTGAAAGAACAAGGTATGTTGAACTGCAAACCCTTCGAAAACCTCATGCCGTAGCTTGCGTTGTAATCCGACATGCACCTCCTTAGAAATGCAACTACATAACGCACTGATGGAGCCCACAATGATGACTGGTTTGTTCAGTACCATTGAGTCCTCCTATGCGTTTCCGGTTACTTCTGTATATATCTATATCTATATTACTACTTCTTGGAACAGAGCAGATCAACTTCAAAATCAAACTCCACCATCAACTAGTGTTCTTGCTGCAAAATTGTGGAGCCAAGGAGGCTGACCACGCACAGGTATGAATGCTGGCAATAGTGTCAGCTACTTGGATGGGCTACCTCACAGGCTCTACAAAGATTCAAAGCAGAAGTTTAAATGGAGGTTAAGGCAACAGTGCTAATCACCACACCACTGTGCTGCTGTATATATTAAGCTGCTTTCGGCTGCTCCATTGCCACAAGGGGCCACCACAGCTGGTAGCTCTGCATGCTTTGATTTTGGCAGAGATTTACGCTAGATGCCCTTCTTGATGCAACCCCAAAGGGGATTTGTGTCTCCAGGTGGAATCGAACCAGCAACCTTTCAAGCAAATGTCTTTCAACAACTATTCCATTGGAGACACAAAATAATAAAATATAAATAATACAATGGACACATGTAGTAAAATACTACTACTACTACTACTAATTATTATTATTATTCATATTATTATAATTATAATAATGATTGAATTTACACGAAAAAACAACTTGTGACAGGATTCTATCCGCCACAACACCAGTCAATATGTTGGCACTGCCGACTCATAAGTACTCAGTGCTCAGTACTCGTGGGTACTGAACTTGCAGTTTCCAGTGTCATGTCCCATGTTATATAGCTTCACTGTTTGCACATTGACATTTTCAAATTGCCTGTTTGTCTAAAGATGCTAAATTCAGAATATAAAATCAGTCTAACCTAAGAACTAAACAGTCAGAACATTTATTGACAACTGTTTTATAATTACCTGCCAGTGCGAGTCTGTCCAGACTGATGATCAGTTATGATGCAGCTGATCTCTCTGGACTAATATTACATTTTTGGCTGTTGTTCAGACTCCATTTCACAAAGTGAATTGTGATCTGAACATAAAAGAAATGCATACACATAAATCCTTAACACACACACACACACACACACACATAAACAAACTATTAATCACAAAACACAGCCATCATGCCAAGACATAAAGACATCAGATCCTTGGAAACATGCCCAGTCTCCACGTTTTTTTTTTGTTTTTAAAGGACAACCTGCCTGGATCTGCTCCCACTTTGTTTCCCCTTCCCATCCAGAGTCTTATCTCAAACATACTAGAATAAAAAAAAAGAGGGGAAAAAAAGAGAGAAAATTATGACAAGGTTGAATCACTCTGGAATGGCTTGAATGAACGAACGGCAGATTTTTCAGAGGGAAAAGAGTCAGAAAAGCTCAGAGGACACTTTGCTTTCGATTGACTGGGAGACAGTTTTAGTTTTTCATTCTGCAGCAGCAAAATGACGAAGACGTGGGTTCACCTAATCACCTCCTTGTGCATCAAATTAACCCTCCCCCCTCAATTCTGCATCCACAGGATTGTTCCTGGTGAGGGAGGGGGGACTGTTGACCTCTCCACCTTCTCTCAGGTGAGAAAAAGGAGGGATTTTCTTTCTTTTCTGTCTCCCTTCGTCTCTTTCATCACCTTGGTTGTAATTAGCCTGAGCTGAGATTTTTTTCCCTTTTGTCGGCTCCCTGAAAGGTGGATAAGCGTCCTTTGTGCCTCCTCACACCTTTTATATTTCCTTTTAACAAGCTTTTTCTTTTTCAGAGAAGAAACTCGAAGCCAGTCGCCGTCTCAGAGGGAGGCTGATAACCAAAAGGGAGTTTCTACTTCTCTCTTTTGCTGGCGTCTTTATCTCCCAGGACACAATTAGCTGCTCTATCGCTCATCTCCATGCTGCTCCATGCTGCTCTCTTTCTTTCTTTTTTTTTTTTCTCTCTCTTTCTAACT
>VUQS01038907.1:0-16744 GCA_015108495.1 Heterochromis multidens | reverse complement strand
TAGTTCATGCATTTATTACTTCTAGGCTGGACTACTGTAATTCATTATTATCAGGCTGTCCTAAAAACTCTCTGAAAAACCTTCAGATGATCCAAAATGCTGCAGTGAGAGTACTGACAGGGACTAGAAAGAGAGAGCATATTTCTCCCATATTGGCTTCTCTTCATTGGCTCCCTGTTAAATCCAAAATTGAATTTAAAATCCTTCTCCTTACATACAAGGTCTTGAATAATCAGGCCCCATCTTATCTTAAAGACCTCATAGTACCATATCACCCCAATAGAGCACTTCGCTCTCAGACTGCTGGCACCTTGAGGCGACTGTTGTTGTGATTTGGCACTATATAAATAAAATTGAATTAAATAGAATTGAATTGAATTGTATCCCTGACCTCATTCTTCGGGTCGTTACCCAGAGATCATGACCACAGGTGAAGTTTAGGGCACAGATTGACCAGTAAATCCAAAGCTTTCACATTATCATCATCCTAACAGGAAACTAAACATTGGAGAAGCAGACTCTTAATTTGCTATGAGCATGGAGAACACTTATTTGACAGATATCTCTGAATCTTTCGGTTATTTCTGACATGGGGACGTTTTTTTTGGCTAAAAACTCTTTGCTGGGCACAAAAAAAAATTCTCTATGTAGGAAAAACATTGATCTGAGTTAGGTAGTTCAAACATTTGTGTTTGAAGCTCATTGACAAACTCTCACCTCGGTTCTTTGGGTGCTCAGCCAATCCGGGTCCAACACTGGCCCCTCATCTGGGTTCTGCAATCCCGTCTCCAGGACGACAACAATGGGACGCCCGTAATCTGTCGTTTCCTGTTTGTCGTGATTACATTTTGGTGTTTAAGGACTGACACAGAATGAGAATCATTTGACTGTGACTGCACTGGCGTGGGGTTGTTTCTGACCTGGACGGAGAAGCCGAGGCGTTGGCATTTCTGACCTCCAGTCTGCAGAAACAAACTTCTGGGCTGCTGTCGATCTGATTCGTCCAGGACTGCTCGGGGAGGGAAACGCCTCTCATCTAACAGCAGACTGTACCAAACCGCTGGGTGATGAAGAGGAGGAGGAGGAGAAAGAAAATGTGAGCTTAAATGTGGCACAATGAGACTGTAAATGCAAAGAGCAGACTTTTACAGGTCCTTCAGAGGATATGAAAGGAAGTGATGTCATGTTTTGTGGTCATTAGTCCAAACGGCTCCAGTTATGTTTCCAAATAAGTTTTAGGAGCATTTTTAGGAAAAAAATCAGTAATGAGTCCACCAACTATTGTTTTGTGAATGTGCACAAGAGGATTTAACAACGTAGTCGAGCTCCAACTTTGCATCCAGCTTATTGTAAAGATTGAATTTTGTGCCGCAGTGTTCCATTCAGTCCAGTTTTCTATATATCACCAGTTAACTACAACAGTCATCACAAGGTGGCTTTATATGACAAGGTAAAGAACCTACAATATTAGAGAGAAAACCACAACAATCAAATCGTCCCTCAGCGACAGTGGAGAGGAAGAACTCCCTTTTAACAGGAAGAAACGTCCAACAGAGGGACAGAAGAGAGAGAAGGAGAGAACAGAGAGAACATGAAAAATAAAAAAAATAGTGGCATATAAACACACTAGGAGGGACAAGAGGAGATTACCTGATCCAGCCCTAACTATACGTTTTTCAGCATCACTCTGAGACAGGATGTTTCTAATTTTAGAGATATTTCACAAATGCAAGAAAGCAGTCCTACATATTTGTTTAATATGCGCATTGAAGGACATATCCTGGTCAAAAATGACTCCAAGATTCCTCACAGTGTTACTGGAGGCCAAGGTAATGCCATCCAGAGTAAGTATCTGGATCCAGCAAACCGGCAGGTAGCTGCCCCTTCCTGATCCTGTTTCTGCTGGAGGTCTCTTCATGTTAAAAGGTAGTTCTTCCTCCCTACTGTCGCCACATGCTGCTCATAGGGGGTCAGCTGATTGCTCGGTCTTTATCTTACAGTATAAAAAGCTCCTTGAGAAGGCTGTTGTGAGCTGGTGATATAAAAATAAAATGAAACTGAAATTGATTTGAACTTTATTTGTGATGCCCAAAAAGTTGAATCTGTTTCGTTTACCAACGTTTCGTTTACCAACTGGTAACTTCTTCAGTCTTCAGTCTCTGGAGACTGAAGAAGTTACCAGTTGGTAAACGAAACGTTTCTCCCACTAAAAAACGCCACGTCCAGATGAACAGATTCAACTTTTTGGGATTCTTTTACCTGGATTATTGAGCATGCATCAAGAGATTTATTTGTGATGAACTAGGATACATCAGTTTTTAATCAGTGACATTCGAAACTTCAAATCACAACTGGTCAGCTACCTTCTGTACAGAGTTTCTTTTGTCTGGAACAGATTACCAACCACGTTAAACAGATTAAGGTTCTTTATTAAGTCATCAAAACAATACCTGTGAAATTTTAACTCAGATGTGATCGTCTTACTGCCTTTGTACCTTTTCACTAAGCTTTATTGCTGTGCTGATGTTTGTTTTTAATGGCAGGGACTCTAGCCGTCCTTTAAGGCTAAGTAAAGCAGATCCTAATAAATAAAGAAATTAACAATCCTAATTATGCAGCTGGTTATCAGTTCTTTACCTGGATCTTCATGAGCTTCCAAAAAGACACTGCAAGTCCTCTTTAGGTTGCAGCCAATGTGCGTGTGTGTGTTCTTCCTCATCATGTACAGCAAATGTCTAAATCTGCATGCAAACTGTCCTTCAGTCTGAGAGCATTTAGAAACTTTCATAACAGCAATGCACTCATAACTTATTTGTGTTTGATCTCCATTAATAAAGTGATGCATTTCCTGCTTCCTTATTAGTTGTTGGATGCAGCAGCTTACAGTATAACTGCAGAGCTCACTCTCATCTGTTTAACAACTGAAGCCAGGATTTGATTTATGAGAGCGCAGAGAGCTGAGGTAAGCTGCTTCACAGCTCATGTCAGAAACGCCACGTCCACACTTACAGAAAATAAGTCGAGATCAAATCCGAGCAAATCTTCAAACAAAGGTTCAGACTGTGGCTCTGATCTTCGATCTGCTGAACCGTGTTCGTGTTTGTGTGTGCACGTCTAATCCAGTCCAGATGTTCAGGGGGGTGGGTGGGCGATAAGGCGCTCGAGGAGAGGAAGAAGTGATAAAGGTATGAAGGTCTGAGGTGATGGAGAGAGAAGCAGTGACACAGTTAAACGACAGCTGGCTGGTGTTAGCATGTTAGCGAGGTTTCCATGCAGCCGACCCAAACATCTGCAGCTGATTACACAGAGACACGACAACAGCCCAAATCTCTGCGACCACGACAAGAATCCCTCCACACAGACGCTCAGAAAACAGCTGGGGCCACACAGCTGCAAGACTGGACAGCTGGTATAATAATGAGAATTCATCTTTCTCTTTTACTCATTTAGAATAGAAGCTGGGAGTTTAATGCTTTGCTCAAAGGTACATGAACTTTAAGTGCCCGGTTTAGACGGGAGTGTCAGAGTCCAGTCACACCATGACTGGATGAATGAAACGATTCCAGTATGATCTCATGCTGTAACGTCACAAAATACAGATTAGCTGTTGTCACTGTGACCTTTTTTCCTTGGACACAAATTTGGTTTTTGTTAGCAGCCGACCTCATTTCCAGAAAAGTGTGAAAGCTGCCAAATATAAACAAAACAGAATGCAGTGATTTGTAACTCATGAAAAACACCCAAAGACAGCATATTAACTGTTGGCACAAAAAAAATCTAAAGCTGATTTAAATCTGGCCGATCTCACGTTCAAAATCATCTTCTCGTGGACCTCTGGACCTCTTCCAGCTTTGCTGCACATGTACAGGCCCGTCTTAAGTTCTTGATCTAAATGATTCAGAGAAGGCTTGGGAGAAAGTGCTGTTGTCAGATGAAACCAAAATCGAGCTCTTTGGCATCAACTCAACCCGCCATGTTTGGAGGAAGAGAAATGCTGAGTATGACCCAAAGAAAACCATCCCCACAGCCAAGCATGGAGGTGGAAACATTATGCTTTGGGGCTGTTTTTCTGCTAAGGGTAGAAGATGACTTCACCTTATTGATGGGCCAATGGACGGGGCCATGTACCATAAAATCTTGGATGAGAACCTCCTTCCCTCAGCCAGAACACTGAAGATGGGTCGTATAACCCAAAACATACCACCAAGACAACAAAGGAGTGGCTAAAAAAGAAGCACATTAAGGTCATGGTGTGGCCGAGCCAGTCTCCAGACCTCAGTCCTATTGAAAATCTGTGGAGGGAGCTGAAGCTTCGAGCATCCAAGCAGCAGCCAAGAAACCTAAAGGATTTAGAGAGTTTCTGTAAAGAGGAGTGGGCCGAAATCCCTCCTGAGATGTGAGCAAATCTGGTGACCAACTACAAGAACGTCTTACCGCTGTGCAACAGGGTTTCTCCACCAAGTACTAAGACATGTTTAGCTTGGGGATCAAATCATTATTTCACTCAGTGACATGCAAATCAATTTATAACTTTTATGTGTTTTTTCTGTATTTTTGGTTGATATTCTGTCTCTTTCCATTAAATTGAAACTACCATAAAAATTAGAGACTGTTCATTAAGTGAGCAAATTTACAAATTCAACAGGGGATCAAATAATTATTTCCCTCACTGTATGATTCACCAAAAATGGGGCCTTCACAGATGCTGGCTTTGACCTTTGTGCTGGTACCAAGTCCAGTGGTGCCTCTCCTCTTTGATTTCCAAACAGAATCTCAGCTTCTGATTGGTCAGACCACAGCGCAGTTTTCCACTCGGCCTCATCCATCGGGCCCAGAGAAGGCGGCTGTGTTTCTGAATCTTGTTTGTGTTTGTTTCTTTGGATTGAAGAGTTTGAACTTCATGTGTGGATGAGTTGTGTTCACTGCTGATGGTTTTCAGATGTGTTCCAAATAAATTTAAAAATATGCCTGAACTTGAGCTCGGACCTTATTCAGTGTGATGATAAAATCCCAAATCAGTGAAGAAACAGGCATGTTTCTCTGCTCTTTCCACCTACCAACATCTTTCCTGATCTTCGTCCTGGTCTTTGTCCTGAAGTCCAGACTCAGACAGACGGTGACAGACATGCAGGTGACCTCCTTCCCTCCTCGCTGGCAGTCCTTGTTAAAGACGTTGATCTTCTCGGGTTCAAAAGTTAGTTTGGCCTGAATCCGCACCACACCACGAGACCTGCAGAGATGGTGCGTGCTCATTATCACAGGAGTGCCTAAACTGTGGAGGGTCGGGTACCATGTGACTTGGTTTTATTGGATGTACTTAAACTAGGGTTTGGTTTTATGAAAAGTCCTCAGTCAGTGCAATGCCCTCCAATCTGACGACAAATATGGCCCACGTCTGTAGTTTTCTATGGCCACATTGCACCCTCACTGATTCATCACATTGACTCATCGTGAGTCTGGCTGTCGCAACACAGCCTCAAGTTTACTTCATGCGGTCTCGATGTTTGGTGCATCCTGACATTTGCTTTCGATCAAATCTGAGGGCCTGAGTTAGGAATCTGACCACCACCATCAGGGGTTTTAAGGAACAAGCACCTATTGGGAAATGACTTGTCAAGTTAGCAACGCCCTAAATCATCCCCTGCTTTCTTGTCCTTTTTGACTCTAGTGCAACCATCATTTAGAGAATAGACATCATGTTGTGTTGAAGAAACCTTGATTCATTAAGGCCTTAAACTCATTAGGAGTGTTTAGTAAGGATCAGTATTTAAGTGAGCTGTAGGCTCCTTTTCTCATAGACATCTATACAGTCTGACTTCAGAGAAGTCGCCCCCTGCTGGCCTTTAGAAAGAATGCAGATTTGAGGCACTTTTCAAAAACTTTGAGGCCATGACATTCTTTCATAAACAGTCTTAAAGTGTCAAATTATCTGTGCTTGTTTATGTGTGATGCTCTGACCAGATGATGACAGCAGCTCCCAGTGCTCCCACTGCGAGGTCGACGAGCCCGTCTGCATTGATGTCTAGGACGCCGTGAAGGCTTTGACCAAAATACTGCAGACCTGCAGAAAAACCAGCTGCAGACAGACGCTGGAGAAGCAAAACAAGAGAGAATTAACCCTTTCTACAAGAATGAATGCCGTATTATCTCTTCCAGCTCAGATTCCTGAGCCTCTGGACTGGTTACCTGTCTGTAGTGCCGCTGAATGGTTTTGTCCTGGCCATGAAAGACATAGACTGCACCCTGGTGGTCGTCCTCCAGTGGCGCTCCCACAACAAGCTCCTTGAACCCGTCTCCATTCATGTCAGGTATCTGAGCCAATGCCGAGCCCAGGCGGGAGTTTTGAGAGCAGTCAGACACCTCCAGCACCCCCTGCAGGACGAACGACGTCTGGACAGACATAAAAGATCCTTTGGTTTATTTTAGTTTAGGTTTTAGTTCTTTTTTTTAATGAAACCTTGATTAATAAGTCATTTCACTCCAGTCATGAACAGATTACTGAATGGGCCTTACAGCACACAGCCAGGGCCTCAAGGGGATAAAAGGCTTTGTTTGAAGTGACAGTTAATGTTTCTTGTTGGAAGGTCAGTCCAATGAAGAATCACAAAGAGACTGCTACTGTAATTCTGCAAATCTTTGTTGCTGTTTAAAAAGAGGTGCAAAACATTCAGAAAGACAAAGAAACCAATGGGGGACACAAAGGGACTCAAAATAACCACAAAAATATGCAAATTGACCACCACGGACAGGTGGAACCTGAATGTCTATGTAGGTTCTCAATCATCCACGTCATGGTAGTCTTGAGAGCTTGAAAAACAGGGCAGTTGGACTTCTTTAGGTTCAATCCTAAAGAAGTCCAGCTTCCTTCTTTTCCAAGAACCTGAAGAGATAAACCCATTACAAAAAGACACAAAATGAGCGAGATTCAGAATAACTCCAAAGATACACAAAAAGATCTGCATGTTCTTCACCGTGACTGAGTTTGAGTTATTTTGTCTGTTAGTAAATGAGGGGTGGGTTACTTTTACCAGTCTGTGCACAGGGCCTTTTGTCTTATAATCTGTCCATGACTCAAGTGTGGGGTAATTATCTTGTGTTAACTTCCTCTGCTATAATGACAGTTATAGAGAAATTGGTTGCTCCTTTGCAGCAGTACGTGTTTTTTATACCTGCGGTGTAACAGAGTAGATGTAAACCTTGCCTCTCTCCCAGCCATGGCTGTAGTACATGGGTGCTGCCACCAGGAGGACATCAGTCTGTCCATCACTGTCAATGTCCATCGATAGCAACTCACTGCCAAAGTATGACCCAATCTAGACAACAAAACAAACAAATTGTAGAAAAGAAAACTACATTTTACAGCAAGGAAGAGATATCTGGAGTATAATGGCTGTCCATGAGGTCACAATGGTTTCTAATGATTCAAACACACCTGCTCTCCCAGCAGTGCATGCCAGATGGTCAGATCTCCACTGTTCTTTAGGGTGAAAATGATCACCTTGCCAGTGTGGTTGAACCTTGGAGCTCCAGCCACATAAAGCTGAGAGCCGCGGGATGAAATGAGTGAACCTACCGAGTACCCTGAAACAAGAAGAAGAACAGAACTGATTAGATTGACTGGCACACCTGGTCAGTTCTGATTTGTTAGACCTTCTTCCCTTTTTTTTCCCAGTTAAGAGAGTTTAAAGTAGATCGACTCTGCCTTTTCTTATTTCCTGTCCTGCCTATCTCCCTTTTCAAAGGGGGATGTTCACATTAAACATGACCAAAGTTTCTAATCATGAGACCAGGATGTGTACAAGCAATCCCTGTGAGCCAAACACTCAGGTCTCAGACTGCTCTAAACTCTGATGATAAACTCACTCAGTTTATCACATTTTTTTCTACTACTGGATCTGTGTGATTTCACAGAGAGAGGATATCCTTATATAGTTATCTCCTATAAAGCAAGCCCCGCCTTTCTGCTCTTCACTCCTTCTGAAGAACGTCAGATGTAAGATAGACCCTCAGATCTAAGATAGAGCCTCAGTCCAAGAATATAAATATGGAGCTGGACATGAGCAGAATAGGTCCACTTTGAAGATTTGATGTCAGTTGGTATTTCCACTGGGTCTGGCTGCCTAAAAAATGTTAAAGGTACAGTACCAGTACAAGTACAGGTTTAATTTTACTATATAAAAATGCTCATGGTGCCATTCACAGTTTAATTTATTGCTTGTTATAAAAGTAAGACTAAAATAACCCAGTGTGCTGTTTGCACAGTGTGTCCAACACTGTTGGATTTTGAGGTATAGGTTCTGTAAAGATCTGTGAACATGACAGATGTTTAAAGATGCAAAGTCAGAACTACAGGCTCTTTCACATGACGCTTTACACTGATATTACCCAGATAGGCCGCGTGGTTCTTCAGCGCCTCTGGAAACTCATCCTGGTAGGACGATTTCGGTGGAACAACTTTCCCATGTTTGCTTTCTTTCAGCACGGCACCGTTCCAGTTATAGGCGCCCACCGCTCCGAGGAGAACACCATCCTAAAAGAAAACATGGATTTAGATGGAGGACACTGTACATCCTAGCTGTGCTAAACCTAACCCCTATTTTTGAAGACTCCTACTACCTCCTCTAAGCTTTAAGAACCCTAGATACCCTAGATACCTACTCTAACCCTGACTCTATGTCCCGATATGAAAGTTGTTAAATCACTGAGTCATCGGATCGCAATGAATGACCAAATCTTTGGGGATGGCAGAACCACAAAGAGTCCCATCTGCGAGATCTGAGCTGGCCTCAACTGATTCTGGATCTGCAGAGTCACACTTAAGGGACCTTTGGTCACCCATGACACCTTCAGTGGGTCACAGGTGGTCCTACCTTTGAGCATTTCTGATAGGAACTAACCACCATCCAACACAGAGCAGACACTCAGATCCTCACACCTGCAGACCAAACCAGAGTTTAATCAACAGTTTTCAGTCCAGCTGAAGTGAATTAAACTAAACAGATTTGGTGCAATGTCATCTGAGGTTTGCTCCACCTTGATCTTAGAGAGAGGGTTAAGACTTTCAGGTCATAAAAATCAGATGAAAAGCCAGGTGACTGGTGTTAAAGACGTGATCAATCTGACGTTATCAGGGCTGACTGTTCATAACATCCATCAGGTGGCTGGTGAAGCACCTGGGTTAGTTAGATTGTATTTTATCCAAATTAAACAACCACAATTTAAAAAAAAAAAATTGGAAATGTTGCCTTCCAAATCAAACCCTGCAGTTTTATATGATTTCCATTTGGATTAGAAAACTGGGTAAAAATTCCTTATAAAGGGGTAGATGTGGACCTAAGTCTACCCCTAAACAGGTCACCAGTGACCTGCTAAGATGTTATGAAGGGAATAACTACAATATAACATCTGCTCAGTTTCATTTTCTCAATACCAGTTTGGCTCAGTCTGGTTGGCTCTCAGTAACAAAGTTATTTGGCTGAGTTCTAAGCTGCAAACCTGAAGACCCTACGATGAAAAAACCCGTTGGCAATTTTGGAATTGAAATGGCTTTTGAATCGTCTTTAAACTCGGTTGAACTGTCTCAAAACACGTGTGAGCAGCTAGGCACAGACTCTGCTGAACTCTGGCTGTCATAAAGTCCCGATATGAAGGTTGTTAAATCTTTGAGTCATCGTCTCTGTGGGCCAGAAAGTCCAGGATGGCAGTGAGTGACCAAATTTTTGGCGATGGCAGCGCCACAGTGTCCCGCCTGCAGGATCTGAACTGCACTGGACCTGCAGGTTAACAGCTAAATATCAAAACCCTGCATGTGTAAACCTGTAGGAAGGAGATGAGGATGGTTTTCCTGCAGGCAGAGATGATGCTATGATGTCTGTTTTCCTCATCAGTCTGCTTCATTTCACATTTTTAATCCCAAAACTTAAGAGCAGAAAACTCTTTGCATATTTTTCTGTGTACAATTACTAATCAGTGCAAGTGTATCTATGTATCTGTGTGTGTGCGTGTGTGTGTGTGCGTGTGCAGGTTTGCATCTATTCTCCAATGAGTTCCTGCCTGTATGAATGTTTAGTTGGCAGCTTTACGTTCAGGAAAACCATCTGCTCTTTGTTACACACACACAGTTTCCACCTCACATTCTCACTCCCTGACGCTGGGATACGATTTTCCCTGGATGAGAAACAACAGAAATATTTCTGTAAGTTTCTCATCCTGCTGCTTCAGATATTTGTCAGGACCAGAACCAGGCCGGTGATGGATGTTTGAGGATGATACCGATACCAGCATTTAAGTTTCTGTTGGCAAAACTGCCGCTCTTCTTTTTGGGATCGGCTTTAGTGAAGAAAACTTGAGGAAATTCAATAACTGTTCCTTTGCCAAGTCCTTTTTTTGTGCAAAAAAGTAAATCAGGATGTTTTTCAGCAGTAATTTAATGGATTTTTTAAAATCTAGGATGGACAGATGTTTGGAATCAAATCCCAAAATGGAAAATCAAAAGATCGGATAGAGCTTCTTTTCCATTTCTCTCCACTTTAAATTCTATTCTATCAATATCAATGTATCCAAGTTGAAACTTCGATCACTTAAAAAGTTATACTTGTCATTTGATTTTCTCCGTCAGCAAACACAATGTGCCATCAAAGCATCCCATCACTAAGTCCTTTATTACTTAAATTATTTTTTTCCACACAGGGCAGGTAGGTTTGGATAACTTTGTTCCCTTAATAAATGAAATCATCATTTAAAATCTGCATTTTGTATTTACTCAGGTTATCTCTGACTAATATGAAAATTAGTTTGATGATCTGAAACATGAAAGTGTGACAAATATGCAAAAACCTAAGAAATCAGGAAGAAGGCAGAGACTTTTTCACAGCGCTGTGTGTTGAATTTTACGGACCAGGATGGGTCAGAACTGGATAATATGAATATCCTATCAAAGAGAAAATGTTTTTTCCTTTTTGTAGGATAGACAGAGTTGCAGAACTTCGTTTATCACACATCACTACCACTGTATACGAAAGCAGTTGTTATTGTGAGTCACTCACTTTGACTAAATGTGAGGAGAAACCGGCCTGAGCCATCTGCAGACCGAACCCTCGACCCTGACTGCTGGTTCCTGCAAACCGGACAAACAACAGAGACGACTGAACTTCACAAAGACTCCAGTCCTCCTGTTACAGTTTAATGAATATCATTATTTAATAATTCTAGTAGTTAATCACATATGAAATGCTCATTAGTACAACTGATTCCACTTTTCAGTAAATACAAGCTCTATGGTTTAACAGGATAAATGTTAGCTGACCTTCCAGGGAGAAAATCCTTTCTCCCAGCGCATCCACAATGTCCTTCAACGCAGACTCATCTGTCACGTTGAAGAAGTGCTTCTCATCAGGGTCACTGGCGATGAACTTTATTTCCTTCAGAAAGGCTTCAGGGTTGATTCCCCGGCGGTTGTAATAACCCAGAACCTGGAGGAGGAAACAGGTTTGAAAGTCCGGAGACACCGAACAGCTACAGAGCTCGATGGGGAGATTATCTGGGACTAAAGTTGAAGCGAGACAGACTCACAGCGATGGCGTACATGGTGATGTTGTCTCTCTCGCTGTCTGTGACGGCCTGCACCAGGTGAGGACTGTCGTGAGATTCACCGTCTGTAATCACAATCATCACTTTCTGGGCTCCTGGCCGGCCGCCGCGCTGGAACGCCTCGGACCTGCACGGGAACATCAGACGATGTTCAGAAGATTCAAAGAGCAGCTTTGAAGGCTTTCTTCTGGCTAATGTTAGCTAGCTGATTAATGTAGCAGCTGGCTTAGCTTGGTTGCTAACATTATCTAAATCTTCTGTGAAGCCACATCTGTGTTAGTTTTTGTCCTTATGTCTGTGTAGGTTCTCATGGTAGTCTAGACTTTTTTTTTAGACTTTTTGTCCTTATATGGAGTCTGTTTTGGACTTTACTTGGTAGTCAGCTTGGTGAGGCCCAAACATGCAGTTTAGCTGTGAGGCCAAGAAAAGGAAAGAGGAGCCAAGACCTCCAGAAGCTGATGGAGGCTCTGAAAGTCTTCAGTTGTCCAAAATCAGAACTGCTTTGACTGAAAAATGCTGGAGACGCTTCATCTGTCCATTCACGTTTGATTCCAGAGCAGTGAACTTCTGAGTAATCACCATAATCACATAACTTTGAGTTATGAAAGTAATTAACATTTGCTGACTGATTTGATTTTGGTAGGTTTAGTAAATTATACACTAAGAAACTTTTATTTAACCCATTTTCCCAAATGTGTAAATGACTGAAACTCTCAGGGTTGCTAGTCTTAAGGTGGGTAATAGTATCGGCCCAATAACCATTTAAGGGTTAAGTATGAGTGAGCTCATCTTGGAAGAGCAAATGTGTTTGGTACAACGTCGCATTCAGATCATAATTCTGATTACAAAAACTACCAGACAAGACAGGCATAAAAAGAAGCTCACTGTTACACTGTTGACTTTCAGTGTAAATTTGATGGTTTGACTACTACTTAAGCTGCAATGGTTTTTTTGTGGTGAAATCAGACTAACTTTTAATGACCATGAACATCTTTGATGTTCCACTTAGATCTGTTAAAATTAAATTTTTATAACTTTGAGACCCTGATAAGTTGCAAGTTAGCTTTTGATTCAAGGTGAATATTTGACCAAAGCAATCCATGCACTCAAGAGTAAGATATCACTGTAGCTGTGTAAATGAAAATGTGAGCCTCCAAAAAAGAAAACTTTCCCAAGAAAAAAAAAAAAAGTATGAGTGAGCCCAGCCTGTTCCTGTTAGGGGTCATAATTTGGTGTCGTACCGGGCCACGTTGATGCCCAATGCAGTCCTCGTTTCCTCACCACCTCTTTGGTCAATGCGCCTGGCGGCGTCCACCACATCCTCCACCGTCTGGTACTCATCCAACGTGAACTCGTGGACCACCGAGGAGCCGTACTGAACCACTCCCACCTGCAGCCAAAACACAGCTCAGACCACATAAACAATAAACCATTTGTGCAACACCTGTCTGAGACACCTGTCCGACTTTAATCCAGGTGAAATGAGTCGGCCAGTGATGGTCAGTCTTGGTTCTCTTTGCCAATCCGCATGTCGGGGGAACCGACTGCAGGTGAGTTTTACCCGCAAGTTTTAGCTTGAGCAAAATCAGATTTTCAGACCCTTCAAACTATGAATAAATTAACCCTCTGAGATCTAAGTCATCATAAATGGTAACGCAGAATTTTGGAGAAGATCAAAACTGACTTTTTTGAAAAAAATTTGACTAGCTTTTGATGCTTCTCCATTAGAATGATTTTTTGGGGGTTGAGGTCCCCTGTTCCCTGACTGGAAAGACTTGGGAGCACAATTTAATAAAAACAAGAATTACATATTCTGATTGTCTGGGGTTAGAGTTGGTCATTGATGATAACTCAGATTTTAGAGGGTTAAATACACTACAGTCTTCTGCAGGCAGATAGGACAGGAAACCCTCACTTGATCTGGTTATATTCAAGAGATAAACTAACCTGCGTCTGACCTGGGCCGATGTAGAACTTGTGCAGGATGTTTATGAGGAAGTCTTGAACTTCATACCAGGGGTAAATGGAGTTAGAACCATCCAGAACAATCACAATGTCCATGAATGTCTCACACCCTACAAGATTTTAAAAGAAAGTTAGAAACTGGATGGATGGATGGATGGATGGATGGATGAATGGATGGATGGATGTGTATTAGTTACTCTGCAGGGCAGGTGCGATGGTATTGGACAGCTTGAAGTTTCGACCGACTCTGGAGCAGATTCCGGTGCTGTACAGGGAACTTCCACATTCGTGAGACCAGAGTGGACCGCAGGTCTGAGGCAGCACAGACACAGAGTGGAAAAATACAACAGGAAGGAAGAAAATTAATATACTGTAGAACAAAATGACTGGGTGTGCATCAGAAGTTAGTGAGGGCGGTCTCTGCCTATGCAGCTACCCTTGGAAAAACATGGAAACTATGCTAATGGCTGTCAAACCACGACTTTATTGACATATACTGAGGTGTCAAAACTGATCATTATGGGTACAGGGAGGTCGTCAAATGTTGTGTTTATGGGGGAAAGCGTTAAAGACCACTAAATTGGCACTGGCTACACATCAGTCTACTCAAAATGATCTTAGATTCAGATGGCTCTGACCTGGTGGTGATGGGAAAATCAAATCCCCTCCCCTTTATAGTGATGAGCTGGCAGCTCCTCTCTCAGGTGGGACTCACCACAAAGCTGTTGTCTTTGGGGTTGGAGGTCAGCGTCATTCCCAGCTTCATCTTGTCTTTCCTCTCAGACACGTTGTTGAGAGTGAGTCTCCCTGATCACAACCAGAGCAGATGCTTCATGAATTTAAGCTGAATGTTTTGTCTTTATTGTGTTTTTCACTCTATTTCCGATAAAAGATCTGCAGCTTCCTTCATTTACAGTTCCTGCTGTCTGAAACATCTAATCTAAGCATTTCTGAAATACAAATAGGAGCAGTTCCACTTAAAGGGTTGACAAAGCAGTGAGCTGGGAGGTGGCAACAAACCAGTATAATGTACCAACGTGTTAGTATTAAGAAAAAAAACCAAAATTTAATTATGCACAGTTTATTTTCAGTTTTTATTCTCTAAAAATGGATTGTTTGCTGTAAATGAAATTGGTGACAAATTGGTGAAAGTGGTGACACCATCATGAAAATATCTCCATCATGAAGTCCACAGCCTTCCTCCTGCAGGTTTCACTCTGACCTCTGTGACAGTTCACACACCTGAGAACACCTGCTGATGAATATTTGTGCACTGCTGCTCACCCAGGTTGAGTCGGCTGCAGTTTGCAGAGTTCCTGCCATCCAGTGGGCATCTGTACACATCACCAGTCTGCTGCTTCCCCGTGGACTCAAAGGGCGCTCCGACCAGCAACCTGAAACCACGCACACAGTTTGAATCACAAACTTTACTTATAAAGCACAAGTCACAAGTTCTAGAAAAATAATGACTTGTCCTCACAGTGAGGATTATTGATGAATGCTGAAGTCAAGCTACCAGATTTGTTTAGGAAGTGGAAAAAGGTGCATCCCTACTTTGGACTGAATTTGAGAAAAGAGATTATTTTGTTCTTTAAGTGTGCGTGACCTGAAGCATCACGTCTAATATTTCCTCCATCTCTTCCATTTTTGTCCTGTTTTAATGCAAAGAGAGCATGAACACAGGTGTTAGGATTAGCCTGAGCATTCATGGAGGTGTAGAAGGAAGAAATTGTGTTACAGGAGATTTTCACACCATGATTAAGATAACTATCACTGCCAGTCTCCACGAAGGAGTAAACTATAAACCTTTAAGAGTTGTACAAGCCTACAGTGTCTGTCTGATATGAAAACTTTATGTTTTGTGGTCTTTTAACCCTTTAATTGGAGTGTTCTTGGTGTGTTTTTGCACATTATGAGTTGCATGTATTTTTTCCATGTGCAGAAACTTTTTCACTTCCCCTCCTGCACTCAGAGGTCAGTTCTCGTGGCGGCGGTCATGTAAAACGCAGATCCTTGCTGCCAGGTTTACACACAGCAGGCGGATTATTAGTGTTAACCAGCGTAAACGCCACCACATGTGGCCTGGGTGGCGGTTCTGGGAAGAGGGCTGACTCACATACCAGAGGAGCTGCTGCAGCAGAGCCCTAACCCTCAATCTGCTAAAGTGTCTCCTGTCCACATCAAACGGCGGAAAAAGCCTCGCTGACAAACCACATCCCAGAAAGCAGACGGACCGGGCTCACATCCTGCAGCCTGCAGCAGCACGCCGCAGACAGAAGCACGCCTCTGAGCCTCTGACATCATCCCGGCATGCTGGTCACTTCCTGAGCAGGTGATGTTATTTAGCTTTTAGTAAAACTTCAAAACTGTTTCGGCTCTTCTGCTCCTGCTTTACTGGGCTCTTTGTCATTTAATTGATGATCTCCAGGATGTTTTCCCAGAACACAACAGCTCGAAGGTGAAGACGAGTTTTATTCATCGAATAAGCAAATTAATCTACCAGTGTCGATGCTGCTGAAGTTAAAAATGATGGTTTTTCTATCAAACGATCACAGCTTTGCAGACTTTCTGGAGTCTTGGTGTTGGCTCTCACTGCGGTATTGTATCACTTCTAGACCTCTAGATAAACACTTATTTCATAGTGTAATCTTCACGTGTTTTATCTAAAGCTCTCTCTGCTGAATCACCTGCTGATTTTATTCACAGTATTTATTCATTTTGCCTTTAAGGATTCACTAGCTTAGCTTAGCTCGTAGCTGAGTCACTAAAATTAATATTGAATCGGTGTGTAACTTTGCCAAAACAATGTCGGACTCTGTAGTTTTCTCTGGTCCCCTCCCCAATCAGACCAGGAGTGACATGTTTAGCCGCATGTTCTCCTTAAATTGCTGGCTGTCTGAGTGGTGTCCAAAAAACGATGTGGGCTTCATAGATAATTGGAAAACTTTCTGGGGAAAACCTGGTCTTGTTAGGAGAGACGGCATCCATCCCACTTCGGATGGAGCAGCTCTCATTTCTAGAAATCTGGCAGAATTTATTAAACCCCCCAAAACGTGACTATCCAGAGTTGAGACCAGGAAGCAGAGTTGCAGTCTTACACGCCTCTCTGCAGCTTCTCTCCTCCTGCTATCCCCCCAAAACCCCATCCCCATAGAGACTGTGTCTGCTCCCAGACCATCAAACAACAAAC
>VUQS01038897.1:4874-28333 GCA_015108495.1 Heterochromis multidens | reverse complement strand
CAACACAATGGGCAGCACATTGAACACATTTTATAAGTGGTCAGAAACTTGTAAATAACTCATGAAAGAATAAAGTTACGTTGGAACCAAGCACACCATTGTTTTTCTTGTGACATTACCAATAAGTTTGATGTGTCACATGGCCCTCTTCCTATTGAAAAAACAGAAGTTGTATCCAAGATGGCCGACTTCTAAATGGCCACCATGGTCACCACCCATCTTGGGGAGTTTGCCCCCTCACATATACTAATGTGCCACAAACAGGACTTTAATATCACCAACCATTCCCATGTTATTACGGTGTATCCATATAAATGGCCCACCCTGTAGATAAGGTCCATACTTCAGTCTTTTAACACCACACCTTCCTACAGCTGCATTTATTGGTTGGTTTTCTCTTTAAATACTCTCTGAAACTAATTTAATAAAGCTGAATGTCATCATAGTCAAATGTAGACCCTATATTCAAGGCTTAATTAAAGGTCATTAATGCCTCCTTGCTTGAATAATTGTGTGAAGCTGTTTTGTCAGGCTACTGGCTGTGGGGAAAACGTGCCACCATGTCTGGAACAATGAACCATGTGTTTTGCTTATAATCTCTTCATTGTTGTTTACATTCAGAACTAACATCGACACAGACACTATTTTCAGAATGTTACAGAAGAGACATAACAGACTGGTGAATGTAGTAAAACTGAAAGAGGCTAATGTTGTAACCAAAAAATAAATCAGCTCGAAGTGAAAGGACACCGTGCATAAACAGTAAAACACGGTTAATGGTGACAGCTTAATATATTCCTTCAAAACAACAACACTGGAATTTTGCACAGTAAATCTGTCAGACACAGCTTTGTGTGGGGGTGGTGAGTATATACCAAATCCCTGAGTGCCAACATGATACTTTATCAAAAATAATTACATTTAAGATGAGAGCTAGGCATTGTCATTGTTTTTAGATGAGCAGTGCACTCACAAATGGTCCCAGCTGTTTCCAGTTGTATAGTATGATCTTTTGGACCCTTGTTGATACATAATCATTATCTGTTACCATGGGGACAATGTTGACAATCAAAGAAATGCATTTTTAAATCTACAATAATTGTCTTCACAAATTAAAAGGGGAAAGACACGCAATGATTCCTTACTTGCTGCTGAGGGCTGAGGGTGTTTGCGTTCATCTGCTATGGGCCATCATCCTGTCGTGTGCTTTGTTATCTTTTTTTTTTTGAGTCTGCATTGTTTTGTGTGGCAGAACTTAACTGGAAATGTCTGGTTTCACAACACGCATTTCATTTTCCATTTGGCCTCACTCATTCAGCCAGCATTCGATGCTGCCTCATCAGACAAGTGAACTTTACTGTTGACCTCTTGTACAAGTGAAAATCTCAGAAAAAGAGCAGCAAACCAACAGAGAAAAAAAGTAAACCTTTACATTTAACATTTTACCCGTGCAGAGCACAATATCCGCACAAAAGTATTCTAAGTGAAACTGGGGCACTAGAAGACGAAGATCTTTGCAACAATCTGACAAACCTAAAGCCCTGAATTATTGCTGTCACTTCAAATTATTATAGCTTATTATTGTGTTTCTAGCACTCCTAATATATTCTACTTAATCATTTATTTGAAAAGGACAGAAAAAAAGTTCAAAAAAAAAAAAAAAAAAATTATGATTAAAAAAAAAGGCATAAAACATCCAAGTCCATGCACTCAAGGTAGGCTTAAAAAAAGTAATAAAAGGCCTTTATATTACTGGGCTAAAGACAGTAAAAGTACACCAGTGTGGATTGGCTTGCGCCTTCTTCGGGCTGTACTGATACAAAGTTACCAACAGAGCAATTATAGCCTCAACAATAATTATATGTATCATTTTCTTTAGCCTCTAGGGGCAATGGTGAGTATAACATTTCTCTAGCCTTTAACAGCATCACCCCGAAAGTACATAGTAGGGTTTTTTTTTGTTTGTTTGTTTTTTGTTTTTGAATCAATACTCAAATACTAATCAATATTAAAAATTAATTAAACTCATTTGCAGCAATATCAATACCAACAGTGCTGTCTTCACCTCCTCCAGTTTACATAGCACCGCTGCAGACCACAGACAGTAACAAAACATGGACACATCTTCCTGGTCGGAAAAATGCAGCCAATGCGGAAGTACCTTAAACTTGCATTTTATGTGGAGGCCACCAGAAGGCGATAGCTGCAATTGCAAAAAGACTTCCAGTCCTATAGAACACTATGGGAAAGAGGTTTTCTGTTTTGACCTCTGTAAATGGCAACATTGAAAATGCTCAACTCAAGGTTTCAAAATGTGACTTAAGAAACCACTGGGTGATATCACAGTAGCTACTTCCATCTTTGATACTGTCTATGGTTATCATTAATGTTGGAGCAAGGCAGCAAACATTATCAGTCCCGCCTGTCTGTAACATTAACAGACAGCGTTAATTTAACAGGATAACACAATTATTTGTGTCTAAAAAGCCTTAGAATTTACTTAAAGTCTCAGGTTGAAGCTAAGAAAAGTCTACCACCAACTACACAGAAACAGTGGCAGCCTAGCTTACTAACTTTATTTGATCAACAATAAAAATAAGGAGACCATTTACGAGAAGCACAGCACTACCTCAGACAAGCTAAAATATTATTGCACTCCCTATAAGAATTTAAAATGGTCTTAAAATGTTTGGAAAAAAAAATTATATATATATATATATATATATATAAAAACATACCCTGGCAGAATTTGTGATTGTTTGGCCATTTTTCAGAGACTATGAATGATAATACAAAAACTTTTCTTTCACTCATGGTTAGTGGTTGGGTGAAGCCATTTATTGTATATTTATATTTATACTGTGTTTGCACTTTTTACATAATAATGTCAACAGAAACTATCCAAATGACCCTGATCAAAAGTTTACATACGCTTGAAGTTTTGTCATGATAACGCACACACAAGTTGACACACACAGGTTTAAATGACTACTAAAGGTAACCATCCTCACCTGTGACCTGTTTGCTTGTAATTAGTGTGTGTGTCTAAAAAGTCAGTGAATTTCTGGGCTCCAGACAGACTGCTGCATGTTTCATTCAGTGCTGTACTGACGTTGTTGGATTCTGAGCCATGGGGAAAGTAAAAGAATTATCAAAGGATCTTCAGGAGAAGATAGTTGAACTTTATAAAACAGGAAAAGGATATAAAAAGATATCCAGGGAACTGAGAATGCCAATCAGCAGTGTCCAAACTCTAATTAAGAAGTGAAAAATAAGGGATTCTGTTGAAACCAAGCCACCATAAACCAACCATAAACACCACATTTGGAGAGGAGTCAACAAGGCCTATGATGAAAAGTACACCATCCCTACTGTGAAACACGGAGGTGGATCGCTGATGTTTTGGGGATGTGTGAGCTACACAGGCACAGTGAACTTGGTCAAAATTAATTGAAAGATGAATGCAGCAGGTTATCAGAAAATACTGGAGGAAAATTTGCACTCATCAGCCCGGACGCTGTGCATGGGACGCACTTGGACGTTCCAATATGACAATGATCCAAAACACAAGGCCAAGTTGACCTTTCGTTGGCTACAGCAAAAAAAAAGTGAAGGTTCTGGAGTGGCCATCTCAGTCTCCTGACCTCAATATCATTGAGCCATTGAGTGCCTCATCCACAATTACCATAAAAGACTTCAAGCTGTCATTGATGTTAAAGGAGGCAATACACAGTATTAAGAACTAGTGTATGTAAACTTTTGATCAGGGTCATTTGGATAGTTTCTGTTGTCATTATGATTTAAAAAGGGCAAACACAATTGTTTGATAATAAATGGCTTCACCCAACCACTAACCATGAGTGAAAGAAAAGTTTTTGTATTATCATTCATATTCTCTGAAAAATGGCCAAAAAAAACACAAATTCTGCCAGGGTATATAAACTTTTATATACATATACATATATACATACACACACACACACACATATATATATAGATATATATGTCGGAAAGCCTGTTTATTTCCCGTTAAATGGTGCCACATTTGTAGGAAAAATACATTTGTGGGTTGAGCAGCAGAGTTGAGTATGTAGGTTGTGCCCATGAAAAACTTGCCCAATCTTCTCTGCAAATTCCAAACAGCTTATTCTGCTATTGACTCTTGTTTGGTGTCATCCCACAAGTTTCAATGGGGTTGAGGTCAGGACTACAGACAGGCCATTCCATCCTCTCCACTTCCAAATTCTGGAAGTAGTCTTTGATAAACCCCACACTGTGGGGGCTAGCATTGTCATCTTGGAGGACACACACACATATATATATGTGTGTGTGTGTGTGTGTGTGTGTGTGTGTGTGTGTGTGTGTATATATATATATATGCATTTTTCCTACATATGTGGCACCATTCAATGGGAAATAAACAGGCTTTCCAACAGTCTAAGATTTATTGCCAAGAAGCATTGTTACAACAAAGAAATAATCAACACAAATTTCCTTACTTTTTGTGCTAATTTTTAGATCAACTACATCAACTCTAGTCAAACAACAACAAAAACAGCAACCCTAATAGTACCAAGATACTGACTATAAATGTTCTGATAATCTGAAATGATGAAGTAAGAAAACATTAAAAATGGGAACATATCACAGGCAGTTCTGTTTTCTAATGGTGCCCATTTGGGTGTTTACTTAATAATAGGTGGGATCCCTCTTTGCAAATCACATTGTCAAAATTAGATGCTGCATTAGGATCTGTAAACATGAAAAAAAAAAAAAACATAATTTGGATGCCTCAAAGAAATAGAGATGAAAGAGAATTCTGAATGAAAAGAAAATGACAACAGATGTAATTTCTTGCAACAATAAAGAAGTGCTGATCTGATTTCTAAATAGACTGGTGCCATGAGCTACAACATGACATCACAACTCTGGCACAAGGCAACATGCAAGCTATGTCCAAAGTGATGTAAGAATCCAGCACAGGGGGCCTTTATGTCCCATTTGAGTGGACTAAACAGAGCCCTGAGTCATCTGAAGATCTGCAAATTAATATAAAAAGAGAGGGAAAAGAAAAAGAAAAAATACTTTTTGTTCAAAGCAGTATTTTCTTTTATTCTAAGTAGGTCATTAGTAAAGAGTGATTCCGGTGAAAGTTAGGCAAGCAGAGTGTGATATCACACAGAATAAGCCACAGCTGTACTTTAAGCTTGGTATTGGTGTTGTCCTCGGGACTTCAGTCGCCCTTTAACTACACCAGTCGAGTCAAGGATGGGCCATCAATTATTTATATGGCAGCAATATAAGGAGAGATAAGAGATGTATATTGGGAGAAGAGGAGAGACAAGATGAGACAGAAAGATGTGGATGTGAGAAAGAGATGAAGGCAGGGAAGATAGTCGGTGCAGGGAAAAAGTAAACATGGGAAAAGAGGGAGAGAATGAGCCAAAAGGGCACAACTAAGGTTAGAATATGTGAAAGCAAATACACTGTGGGGCAGATGAAGTGGTTATATGACTGCTGGACTCTGGATGATGCAAGCAGTATAGCAAGCAAAGAAAAGGAGCTTTCCATCAGTGACAGCCCAGAAGAAAGAAATACAAGCCAGGGATTTCTGAGGAGGGGAAATAATGAAAAGAAAAATGCCTCAATTCACTTGCTCCCTCCTAACAGTGGATATCCATTACCTGTGCCATGAGGGGGAAGACACAATCAGAATACAAAAAAAAAAAAAACGACAAAAGCACTAATAAAAAAGGAGGAAAGATCAATGATAACAGTCCCCAGGGATTTCCTATGGCCACGTTATTTCACTCTAAGATGCCAAACTGCATAAAAAATGCCCTACTTTATCTTCCACAATGACATTATTTATTCTAAAAAAGAAGAATTTTAGCTTCACTGATCAAAGTTTAAGCTGGTGACTTGAAATCTGGAAGTCACTGTGACTCTGGTAGCTTCATACCTCAGGACCATCCCAAATAAAGGTTCTATTAGATGGTTTATTTAAAAAGTCATGTTTCAGTTGTTTCATGCCTGTGTGATTTAATAACTTGGTAGTCTCTGCATTGTTGGCATCTACCTTAATGTCCCACAGCATTTCTTCCTTCCTCACCATCGATACTGGCAAAGGCTTGTTTCCTCCAAATACTTCCATTTTATCCTTCTGCCAATGGAGTCCAGATTACATTGTCTGGACATCCATCAAATGTGGACCAAAGTCAGGTTTACAAGGGCATTTCTTTTGACTTCTGACTAACTTGCTTCCCCTGGAATATGAACTTAAATCAAAGTGTTACACCTCGTTTCAAAAAGAAGTTATAGGGAGATGCTATCCTTCTGAAGAATCCGCTTACGTTATTCCTGCGCCTCAGGACAGATTGCTCAATATTTGTTGTTTTAGGCAACCCTTTTCAAGCTAGAAAGCCAACCCGTAAAATTTGCGGAGCTAACAAACAGGGCACACAAGTCTCACATTTAAGGCTCCCGACGGATTTTTAATTCTGTCCAGGGAAGCAGCGATGACATATGTTAAATATTAAAGCGGGTGGCAAGCCCCTTTAAGTGACTAATCTCTGTCCTTAGCTGAGGCAAATCAATTACAGCCCCAGCTCTTTTCCATCCTCTGCTTCTAATCAGTTCCTGATTAACACTTGGCAAACTTGGCAAATGAGTAGACAATCAATGCCACTCTCAGAAAGCAGCAAACCAGTGGAATCAAGGCTTTGAAGGATGATACTTTAACAGCCTCAAACAAAACATTAGGAGTTAATACAAGATGTTGCACAATGAAATTCAACTGATATTCAGCAGAGGAATTCTTCTGTTGCCTGGTCTTGACGTTGATGTTCTATAAAATCATGTGAAACTATTTCAGATGTGCAGCTGAATATCTTTTAAAGTCTTTTGCCTGCAGCTATTGACAGCAACAGAAGCATTTTTCTGAAGCTGTCATCTGATGCCTTCAATCTGTCCTTAACAGTTTTACATCATAGATCTATTTTGATCCTTTTCCTGAGGTCTTATCACCTTTTTGTTGCTGCTTTTCCTTCACTCTAGTTCAGACAGGCTACTGTGTCTAAATAGGGAGTGTGCACAGTGTTCATACTGACGTCATGCCTTTGCCATTGTGACTCATCACAATCAAACAGATAATGATGAAAACATAATAACTTCTCAGGAACACTGACTCTGAGCCTACAGGTGCAGGTTATTGAAATGTTGTATGTACAGCATCAGCAGCATCAACAAGAAAAAGCTTTCAGGTCAGCAGTGTGGTAGAAAAAGAGAGCAGCATAAAATGCCTTTTATATGTGCTTTAGTGAGAGGTGCATGTGCAGTCTGACTGCTGCAGCTATCATAAGTTGGATTCGCTGCAGGCTTTGACTCTTGTTTATTTAACAAAGTTATTAATTATTTAAATATGAAAAGTTATGAAAAATGCAACTAATTTAGATATATCTGTATAAAACCGAGCTTTGAGTTCCTGATAACTGATTTGTTGGATGGTTTGTTGAGCTGTTTATTTTAAAATTCAGCCAAAAGATAGCTTATTTTAGGTGTGTTTCAACAAACAGTGACTGTTTACATTAAATTCTGACCCTAACATCCGAAAGCCACAGCAGAAATCAAGATTCATCCGACTAAGGAATGTTTTTCCAATCTTCTATTGGTCCAATTTTGCTGAGCCCATGTGAACTGTAGCCTCAGTTTCCTGTTCTTAGCTGATAGGAGTGTGGGTGCTGTAGCCCAGCAGATCAGCAGTAGATCAGCAATTTGTGACATATTCAGATCAGCTCATCTGACACCAACAACCATGCCACATTGAAATTCACTTGGATCACCTTTCTTCCACATTCTGATGCTCAGTTTGAAATTTAGCAGGTCTTCTACATGCCTAAATGCATTGAGTTGCTGCCATATGATTAGCTGATTAGAAATCTGCATGAACAATCAGTTGAACATGTGTACCTACCAAGGTGGCCGCTGAGTGTATGTAATGGAATATCAGTATGCTTAGTAAACACATTTAGAGGTAAGGTAATTGAATCTTAAGAGACTTAACTTCTTTATTAATAAAAGTGGAATCTTCTAAAGGAACATGTTCCTCCATATTCCTGGTAGGATAAGCGGGAATCTTCCCCTTTAATTCACTACCTTTTGTTAAAAACATTCACTTACAGATTTTTTTACTTCACTGAGTCATAGAATACAATACTGAGTAATACTGAGTATGACCTCTAAACAGTGAGTCTTCTGAACAGAACTCTTTTATACACATTCATGTGGACATGAATGTGAGCTTTTCATTCCTAGTGATGGATTTCCTTTTCCAGTGTAATCACGTCTTGAAAAAGAGTTGTTTTGTGTGACTTTTGGAATTGATTCGGGGAGGTAAGCTGCACAAATTTGCCCAAACTGATTTGCATCTTAAAAGTATTTTTAATCTCAGCACCAGCCAGATTGGGCAATTTTCATGTTTTTCAACACAACCCAAATGAGTTTTTCTGAACCATGCCTAGTAATGTCAAACTTTATGCCACTGTGATTTTTCCAACAAAAGAAGTTCTCACATTCTCAGAGTGAGTGCCCAGTTCTGTATGTTGTCCTAAAGAGCCAGTGAAGCCTTGTGAAACTCTGCAGTAACACAGATGTTCACCTGAGGCTAACAGTGCTCTGAGGGATTGTAAACCTTTGCAAGAAGCCTTTTTGGATTTTATGATAAAACTGTAACCCCCCTCAACCGACGGTGTTATATCAGACATGAGATGAAATACTCTCTTCAGTTAAGTAACCACACTTTGTTTATATTTTCCAATCCATTACACCAAAACCACTGATGAGGCATTGCATGAACCTAAAACATAAAGTGAGCTCTTACTATGCTACATCTTAAGAGAAGAAATAATTTGAGGCAGTAAAAGATACAAGGCAGTCCAGCTCCAAGTAGACATGAGCTTGCCAAATTCACAGGGAAAAAAATGTACTTCAACTGAGAGGTGAAACTGAAATTGGAATACCTTTGAGATGTGGGCACCACTTCAGGTTGTAGCATGCAAATTGCAGCAGGAAACTACAATGTTTAAAGTCGTGGAAACACATATGCAATCAGTCACCTTGAATAATCAGCCTGACTTTCAGATTTTTTTGCCCTGTCTTTAACTGTCCTGTTATGTAAATTCTGATGAGACCAGGTTTCCTCAGTGTAGAAAGAATTCTTGAGGAGTCTAAGATGTAAGTCGTAGAATAATTTACTGCGTTAGCTTGGTACCAAGCAGAATTGGGGCAATCACATGCCTTTCCACCTCATATTCTGAGGCTATCCTTCCACTGGGAGCATTTTTATAGTTCAGACAAATATTCTGTTCATCCTATCATTCAGATAAGGTACTTTCTAATCTTTTGCCTATGGCTCAGCTTTCTGACTTTCACCTGACTGCAGACACAAGAAAGCATAATATAGACAGGCACCAGAGAAAGGGTTCAAGGTCACCAAGACAGATGGGTACCAAAAAAGGCTTTGCTACAGAGCAGAGCCCCTAGACTTGACCCCAGACCTTTTGTAAAAATCCCCATCGTGCCATACTTTACTGGTGGATGTTGGTGGTAGTTTATGCAGCCTGAATGTAATACAGAAAGACACTGCATGTTTTTAGGAATAAAAATCCTTATTATGTTAATATTGTCTTTAAAATGTATTAGAATCAATTATAAAGCACTGTGATATAAATCCAAAATTCTTTATCATATCGAGTTTCAATTACAAGTTGACTGGGATGTAAGTATATTTTTTTCTTTTGCTTAATTGCAATTCAAATTACCTATAATAACCATGTTTGCAATTCCTCAACATCATCTGCAGTAATCAAACTGCACATTCCCTTGCTACATTTATTCCAGCACTCCACAAACAAATGTCTTGTCGGTTTGGCGATCATCTCAATTTGTCTCTCATATAAACATTGCCCTGACGTGGGTGTATTTTAGTAACTTGATTAGCCAGGGGTGTTTACTTAATTGCATTACTGCAGTCTGCATGAAATGAAAATTTCTCACGCTTGAAATGTATTCTGACAGTGGTGCGGCATTTTGATATCTTGACAAGCTAAAATGTTTTGATGGCTGATGCCAGAACAGTAATGATGTGGAAAAAGTGGAGCTATCACACTTTAAATAGGGTTTCAGTGGGTTTCATATGATGCCTGTAGATTCTTTTACTGCATGAGTGGTTGCACTTTACCTGCATTTGAAGTAGACTGTTTACAAGTGGATACATTTTCCCTTTCCTTCCCCTTATCAAGTTATTTCCCAATTTTCCACGCTAAGGTGAACAAAACTGGAACAGGGCCAAGAAGAGAAGACACTGATGTGAAAGTGCGCCTGACAGCAGAAACAGGCGCTGGTTCTCATGAGAAATGATGCATGTCAACAGAATTTACCACGATCCGTTCTCTCACTGGAAAAACTAGATATTAATTTCAAACCCAACCAACAAGATGAAAGGTGTTTCACTTCATTGTTCAGATAAGCATGAAAGTTCACTTAGGATTATTTAATAATGCTTTACTTTAACCCATTTATTTAACACATGGATGGTTTACAACACAAAATATTGCAGTTGTAGGCAGATAGGAAATGTTTTCAACAAAAATCGTATGGACCATCTGTTCTCAGTAGTCTTCAGAGTTTTATAAAACAAACCTTAAGAGTCGATAGTAGGCCTCCCTCTTCATGACAAACTATGTTGCTTATTTCTTCATCTATTCATTCATTCATGAAAAAATATTTTTTAAGTCAGTTATTTAAACTGAGTTCTCATAAACCTCCCCAATAAAATTCAATGAACTTCAGTAAGTTTACAAACACAATCTTTTTTTAAATAACAGAAAGGTAGGACTAGGTAGCACTGTAATTCCTTTTGTATGAGTAATGTAACTAATTATTATTAGAATTTAAAATACACAAATACACAATTATTTAATAGTTACATGGCATTGTTACTTATTAATTAAATTGATGACTCACTCCTCTATCTGTGCCAACATGAAGATCAACCCAGCAACCCACTGCACTCATGGTGTCGCAGCTTTGCATTTCTAACACTTTTTAAAAGGTTAAAAAAAAAAGGTTTCTACCCTAAACCAGAAACTTCCATGAAACACTCCCTCTGGAATTTACAATGATGAGGAACAAGTACACCAGTTGTACTTCTAAGTGGAGTCTGACTCATTCCTCAAAATAGTTCAATCAACTTAAAAAGGTCTAGGAACAGACACACAACAAACACAAACCAAAACTACAACCTAAATTTTGAAGCATAAAACAGCAAAACACACTACAGACTGAGAGTGACTGCCTATTCAGTCCATCACAGGCATGATGGGAAATAAGAGCAGCTGCCACAGCCTACATTTACTACTTTGCTTGGTTACTGTGACAAACTGCACCCTGTTCACACACTGTCAGGGAATTTTTCTGGCAGCTTAATGTTTAATAAATGATTGGTTCCCAGATTTTTTTGATGTGTGCACTATTCCTCTGCGACCCTCAACCACATCCTGGCTCCCTAAATTGACACTCATTCATGAAAACTTTGAGAACCTCTGACTTAATCTGTTTTATTAACTTGAGGATTTAGATTTACAGCCCACTTTTACCTTAATCTTTGAACTCTTTAGCATTACTTTATTTGGTAATTGGTCCAGAATGAAAAAACACAGCTGGCATTAATGGGAATAACACTGGTTTTGCAGGTATTTGGTTGTAAACCAGTAAATATTGGATCAGCCTACCATCATTGGGAAACCATGAAAATCTATCTCCTTACTGTTTTGATATTTCAGTTCTACACATTTTATTTAAAGTGTTTATGTACATATGTACATTTAAAGATTAATGGACATTCACGGTTAATTTTTGACAATAGACATTAAAGTTTGATTGGAAATTTCTACATTAGTCAAGATCCACTCATTAAATTTATTCCAGAACCTTTAGAAACATCTCACAGTACCTAATTTTTTTAATCAGGTCAGATTGGATCTGTTAAAAGGGAGTTTTTCCTTCCCACTGTCGCCAAGTGCTTGCTCATAGGGGGTCGTCTGATTGTTGTCGTTTTCTTTGTGTTATTGTTGGGTCTTTACCTTACAATATAAAGCCTCTTGAGGCAACTGTTGTGATTTGGCGCTATATAAATAAAATTTAATTGAATTGTTCAATTGTCATGTAGAGTAAGGAAAAAGTATGAATATGTTCTTTATTTATAAAGGCTAATAAATATTATACTATTCATGTATATTTTTCTTATACATGAAGACTTATTTCTTTCTACATAAGTGACAGAAATTTAGTTGGCAAATGCAACTGCTAAAATGTCTTGTCTAGACCAATTAAATTAATTTATTGTTTGCACACTTCCTGTAAATAACTGGTAGCTGGGATTATATAGTACATATATCCTTCTCAGTGAGATTAATACTCTCAAAAACATGTTGCCAATATTTCAAAATAAGCATTTCAGTGTTCTAACAAGAAACAGGGCCACTACGTCTGCTGCTGTAGATGTATTAGTTGTCATATTATATTTTAATGGCCAATACCCTTTTGGGTTAGTGGGTGAGGCCTGGCCATAGCTCTTTGTGACTTCCTTTTAACAGCTGCGTTACCTCACCTTGACTGGTTCCAAAGTGCATAAGCGAATATGTAATTACTGCTACCCATGCTACCTAATGCTGCTTCTGACCTTATAAGTACCAATGTGTAGAGTTAAGGACACACATGATCCTGGCAGGATGAGCTACACTCTAAAATGATGCTCATGTTATAATGAAGCCACAGCAGGAGAAAGTCTAAATGACTAGAATTTATGCTTATTTATTGGCTTCTTTGATTTTATGAGATGGCTGAACAAAACTACTAAGAAGAGGACTCATGTAGTCACCAAGCATTACAGTAAATCACAATAAATACATTTTTAAAAAAGCCTTTGTGAATTTGACATAGCAGAAATAAAATTCTCAAATGCACTGGTATTGTACTTTTGTAACACAGCATACTTATACAAGAACTTTGCCTGAATTAAATTTTTATATGCAGATAACAGAAAAGCAACAAAATGAGGAATAATGAATTACTGTTCATACTAATGACGTCTAAAAAAAAAAAAATCTGTTTATACCATAAACAACTTAAAAAGCAATCACTGGGATTACATTTTTTTAGCAGTGCAATTTTCTCATTACTGAATACTGAATTTGGATGATTATCTAAATGCAGCTCAGATTTACATCATATAAATCATATATATTTTTAGTGGCATCATAAAGGCTTTAGTTATGTAAGTTAAGTAACTTTTAACAGAACTTTACTTAATAAACAATAGTAGCACCTCTAGAACTGTATATCATATCATGGGATTAGCACATGGAGTTCACCCAACTGCCCATTTATTCTGTGAAAAACTATGAAGTCTTTTTTTTGTTTCTGTGTTTTCTGAGCACTGTAAGGGCTTTCATTGTAATTCCTCAAAGAATGCGGCTTCAATCCAGAACTATAACAACATATAATATATATATTAAAAAACGTAAGTCTATTATAACAAAGGCTGAGATGCCAAATTTCTCTATTCAAAATACCTTGAATTGACTCTAAGACAAGTTGCCTTTAATAGTCTTAACAGACACACTCTTGACTTTAAATTCTCACTCATATGGCCATTTTTTGACCCCTCAATCTAAATGTAAACTCCTAATGTCACTAATGTCACATTTTCTTAGCAGAAGAAGATGAAGCAAGCTGAGGTGAAATCATTCCAACAAAAAAGTGAATATGATAACTGTTCCTAAAAAAAGAACTGCAATGAATATCACAGGCTGATGACACAGAGCAGTTTAAGAGTATCTGAGAGCAGACTTCTTCCTTTCATTTTAACTCATATATGTCAAAGTGAAACCTTTTTGCTACAGGGCCTTTGTTGCAGACTGTGTTTGAACTAAAAAATCCCAGCAGATACAAAAGTCTGCTGTGTATAAGTGTTGGTGTCAAGCAGGTATTGGATTTGAATCTTAAATCAAAGAGCATTCATACTTCATAGATATGTCTATTTGATTGATTTCATTTTAGCTGCTCACACAGCACAGAACTGTGTGTGTGTCTCAGCACCCACAACCAAAAATTGATATCTGTGGTTTCATTCTGCAGTGGATGGGTATAAAACTAACATGACTATACAGTGCATCTACTGCAGTGTAAAGGAAGCTAATGTAATAAGCTTTCTAAATCAGTGTACACAAACTCACAGCTTTTTCATTATTGATTGGTTTGGACGAGAAGTCCTATCAATATAGTTGTGCAACAGCTTTACATGCACCTCAGGGGTAACTTATCAAGAACCCGGAGGAGGAATGGCCAATAATTTCAATCACTTATATTGACCTTTTCAGTGTTACCACTTTCCAGTGGTTGGTTTCCAAGTATTTACTCCATTATTTGCACTTTGGTTCAGACCTTTTAACACCCATTTCATATGTTTGATGATTTAAAAAATAAGCCTACAAACTGTTGCTAACAAATACCTCTACTATGGCGACCACTATTGGTCACTAATATCTCCAACTTGAAGGTTCTTCCTAATCAGAAGTTTGTAGGTATGATTTAAATTATGTGTGTTGTGTCAGGCATATTGTTTGATAAAGGTCAGTTTTTTGTTGTTGTTTGGTACTACCCTTAGGAATGACATACGGAGAAAGACTTGTCCAAGGCTGGATTTTTTTTGGTCTTAAAGCTGCCGCTGAAAATGATAAAAGGTTTGAGATGAAATTCTTTTAACTTGCCAAACTGATCCTGAAATTTCCACTTCCCCTTCAGCTCTCCATACATTATAAATTTTATGGGCTGGACTGGCTTTCTCAGGATATTTCCTTCTTTACTGTACGATACTTTAGAGAAACAATGTGAGTTCTGTCCGCACTGTCCACACACACTAGACTTCATTTAAATACATGATTTACACTAAGCGCTTATGTCCATGGCATATTATTGTGCTAACAAGCACTGAATTAACTGACTACACTTAAGAGGTGTGAGAGGCTCATTAGACTTTATAATTAATTTAATGCGGAGACCTCTGTTGTTATGAGATTAGATTTTCTCTGCGGCTCAACTAGTAATACAGCTACTATGACGTATGATATTATTGCTAATATGCAATATGCGTCAAATTATACTTCTTATGGTGCTGGTAGTCTCCTAATCCATAAACAAAATATTGCAAGTGATCTGCTGTTGTTGTTGTCTGATAGGGTAATTTTCCCTTGAGATGATAAAAATGCCAAGAGGACAAGGTTGTAAACCCACACAGAGATAGTATAAAGCACCATACATCAATTTTCAGTATCCCCCCACTGAGTCAGACTTATTTTTATTCCCTCTGACACTCTGAGCCACACTGTTTCCACTGAAGTTAACCTCACAGGACCTTTTCATCATCCTTAGGAACCAACAAAGTGAAACAAACGATGACCATTTCAGGTGCATGCAAGATCTTTGAGCTGTTGGAAGTAGCTTCCAGCTACATCACAGAGCTTTTTATCAGTGCTAAAGCAGGTGTAATAAAGCAGACCACTGAGCGTGACCATCCCTGAAGACGGGGATGGAGTTCATCAAAATGCACCTACTGCTGCACTCGGTTTAAGTTATGGCAACTGGAGGGCTTTGCATAAGGGGGGAATAACATTGTCCTGTACTCCCAGCAGTTTTCAAGATGTTCGTCATAGTGATGGAGGAGGTGTCTGACTGTATGTCCTCAATAACATTTCTGTTTGACATAATAACACAGTAAATATATATATATATATATATATATATATATATATATATATATATATAACAGGGCATTCCAAACTTTTACACACTGCACTATGTTGTACAATGACTAAAAATCCTATGTGAAGTACTTGATCAGGTACAATTACAGTCAAGAGGAAATTAAAACATGATCATGCTGTGCATGTGCAACAGACTGACAACCTGTCCAAGGTGTACCCCACCTGCATTATGATAGCTGGTCCACAGCCCTTAATTGGAAAAGTGGAAGGGGATGGATGGATGGATGGATGGATGGATTTTAAATATGTTGAAATAGCTTGAAAGTTGTCCTGGTCCCTGTGGATTCCATTTTTTTGTTGTTGTTTCTAGTGTTATTTTCTTACCATGTCCTCTTTGTTTGCTTGTCTCTGTCATCATGAAGTGTTTGTCTTCACATTTCAGTGTGTTCATATTTCTGTTAACTATTTTTCTGTTGGTCACATCATGTTTTTTTTGTTTTGTTGTTGTTTCGGTTTGTTTTGGTATTACTTATTCCATTACTCCATTGTGATTGTCTGTCATCGCTTTCATCTATGTTTGACTATTTCCACCTGTATCTCCTTCGCACCTGTATCTAATTACCAAGTGTCAGATCATCTGTTTGTGCTCTGTTTGTTGTCCTTGTACTCCAGTTTTGTTTTCTTATTGGACTTTGTGTTTCTTCCTTTGGTCGGCTCATTTTGTCAACTATGCCTGCCCCTGTATCCTGTCTTGTGTAACAAGAGTGTTTTGTATATCTTAATGTTCAGTAAACAATGACACTAAAACTTCTTATGAGTAAAAGCACTACCCTGTAGGAGAGTGCAGGATGCACCGATTTATGAGCACCAAAGCATCTATCTTTTACTTTTACTTTATGCAGGTTTCTTACCAACAGCAGCAGAGAAACAAACAGTGCTTTAACCAAGAGGTATTTTTTTTTTTAAGCTAAACTTTCATCTGGAACCATTTCAAATTTTGTTTTGACTAGCTATCTGGCTATGCTTGGTTAAGAGTCAAGATAATGGTGTGGGTTAAAATAGGCCCCTTTATAACCTGAGTAAAAGCTCAATTTTCTAGATTACCAGAGTACCAAGTTCCATCCCGTTTTAAAGTGACATCACATGGCTGCAAGAATAACTAGATCATAAAAACAGCTTACACAAAAATGACTTATGTGGTCATTTTCTGGGGGATTTTGTAATATTGTACTGTTCAGATTTTTTTAATCATTTTTCCATTAGGGTGCACTTTCTACTATATACAAGTACAATAATACTGTTAGGTATCCTGCGTCCGGCTGTTTAAAAAGTAAGAGAGTCCACCCTGTTAACGGTCACCCATTCTTTAAAGTGAGTGATTTCCCACAGTGCACAAGCTCTGCAGAATCCCTAACTTTTTTTTTTTTTTTAACTTTGTTCTGTCGTTAATCGCCTCCTGGGAAGACAAAACTGAATTATTTAGAGGCTGAATAATGGGGTGCACTCAACATTAGGGAACACAGATACTAAGGTGAGGCATGACACAAGACAACATTCATTAAAAGCTAAACAGAATACTGCTGGATGAAAGCCCAGAGGAACCTGCAAGTCCAGAAGTATTCAGAAGATTATACTACCAAAGACAAACTGTGATGGAAATACAGCACATTAAGCAATTATATGATCGTGCCAGAATTATAGCAGCAAAGAGATAAAAGCCAGAACAAAGTAGATGCAGGTCCAAGGTCTATGGCTGAAAACAGAATCCAAAAAGAAACACAAGAAAATATCAAAAGTAGGCTGCTATTTACCAAAATCTACAAAGGAATTACTACCAGGGTTGGCCTTGGCCTAGGTCTTTGGAGATAACGGTCTCTGTCCCAGCACATGAATAATGTAATGGAGGTGGTTGTGAAATTTCCAGTAATTTATTACAGGGCTCTACACTTTGTGTCCACTTCACTTGGCTGTTGGTCTGTTAAATACCTCCTGATGAAGAGGTATTAAATGTTTAATAATTTCAATCAATGAAATCAAAGAAATAAAAGAAAAATACTAGGATAATTTTCACAAGCTTCAGTTTGTTTGAGGGCTTTTTGTTAATTTTATATTACAGTAAAATAAATACTTTTACTTCTTTTGTTTAGGATCTGCTCATGAGACAAACATTCTCTGCCGCTTTGAATTACTGTTATGAGTAATGTGCAGACAATTTATTGATCAAAAAGCTGAATAAAATCGAGAGTTTTCTCTACAATAATGAAATACAAATACTTGTTAGTTGCATGCTATACAAAATATTCAAAGGGGGAAGCATTAAATTATACAAAAGCCAATTGTTTTTAATTGTTGACTGCAGTTTAGTTTGCCTAGTGAAAAATGAAGCTCTTTTTTGTTTAAAATCTAATTGTACTTTTAATTGTGATTATATGAATAGTTAGTCGTTTTATTCTAGCAATATAAAGGCACTGCAATATAAAGAACTATATTTTGAAATATTTATTCATTCATAGCACTGACCCAGACTTATTCTGCAGTGTAATTCCCCAAGTAATCGCACTAATCTCATAAAGTCTGATTAATACCCATTGTCAAAATGATGTCTGTTTGATCTCTGCTTGATAGATGTTTATGGACAGAATACAGAGAAGACACTGTCTGTGTTTTCATGTGTGTCTTTAGAGTTAAACATGGCATACATCAAGCTGCTTTATCAATTGTTATAATTTCATAACTATTTCAAAAGCCAGCCCTCAAGCCCTTAATTAAGATTAATATGTGTGGAATTTAACATATCCCTTCAATGCATTAATAAAACCTTAGCTGAAAATGTGAGGGGAGTACAAATTCATATTAGCAGAGGGATGGCTCATCACCTTCTTTTCTCTTGTCTGACTTGTTTATTTACAAGGAAATCCCTCTAAAATAGATGAGCTGAGATAAATTATGATTTATTAACAAGGAAAGGAAGTTGTGACAGAGACTTCTCTCCAAAGACGTATGTGCACCAACCCGAATGGCATTTAAAAACAATCTGAAGCGGTTCCATTGAGCCATTGTTTATGCAAAATGTCAGCTGACATACTCAGCACTGCTTGTATGAACTTCATAACAACCTCGCTACTGAGCTGCATCATTTTGGATGCCACCTTCAATTTGAAACATCAACAATCCCTGTGACATATGAAGGGCATACAATGTATTGGAGAGTCTCTTCCACAGCCATTAATATCTTGTGCAGGTGAAGAAAACCATAGAATATAACATGATGAAAGTAATAATGGTAACCTACCTCATCTTGGTAGATGAAGAAAAGCATGATAGACAGAATTTCCAGGAAGAAGATGAGCAGGAGGAGGATAAAGAACTGCGGAGACACAAAATGAAGAGAGAAGACAAATGAGTAATTTAACACATCATTTATCAGTACAGTACAGGACAACAAAGGGGATAATAGGAGTCTTTGTGTGAAGATTAAATGAATTGGACAATGAAGAGAACAGAAAACCAGAGTGTTTGAGAGAAAAGTAAGGAAAGAAAGAAATGAGCAAAGACTGTCAAGAAAAAAGAGTTGGCAAAATAGGAGTGATTGAAGCCTTCATGTTTCTGACAGGTCAAGAGTACAGAGAGAGAGAAAGAAGGAGATGGAGGGGCTATCAGTAGCGCAGCCTGGGAGAGGTGATATACAGTTTCCCTCCACGTTTGAATTTGTTAGAGGAGCCCCATTTTATTCCTCACCAGTCCCTACCACCCTCTCCTCTCTATAGAGGCCAGGCTGAGCTGCTTGATGGGCGATACATCTTCCTGTGGGCCCATTTGGGTGCTTAAAACAGTTACGAGCTCATCCATCACCTACTCTGCTGGGACATGGCTCTGTCTCTCACACATGGGAGTAACTGTTTGAAACATGGAGGAGTGAAACATTTTGAGAGACAACTGTACAATGTTCCTGAAGGTCATAAAACAATCTCAATGAAACGACACACGATTATCAGCTGATGTCTGGGGACAAATACACGTTCACACATCAGTGTTATGCAGCAATTGAAGACCGAGGCTGGTTGAGCCAGTCTAGCTGGCTGGCTGGCTTAAAGGATGTGGTTGGTCGGCCTGCCAATACACCTCTTTAAAGACTGACATATCACAGCCACTTCTAAAGGAATTCATTTTAAGGACAGGCTGATTGTGCAACTACTGTGGTCACCTCAAATGTAACAATTCTCAAGGCTTGTTGATGGGACCATTTAACGTTAATGGATTTTGTCACTCATTATTAAATCAAATTCACATAATTTGGGAACTTTGTTTACATAAAGTCAGTTTCTTGTTACTTTGTGGTCTAAAATTTGAGCCCCATATTGTCTGCATATATTTGCTGACATCCTTAAAAGAGCTCAATGAACTGTCAGCAGTCCTGTTGGTGATATTCTCAGATGTGCAGGCAACTATATCTTGTTTTGAAATTGAAGAAAATGTAAAAATAATTCTCATGCCAGACCTGGAGTTAAGAGAGTATTTTATGGATATCTGTTTGCTTTATTTGATTCATGTACTAGAGTTGACTCATCCATGAGTGACAGAAACAAGCTGTTAAGTAAATCGTGACAACAAGAAAGTAAGATTTGTTCTTTTCCTTTTATTAAATAGGACACTTGAGAGGTTAAAGAAACAAGCTGAGAGCAGGCATTTGGAGTGTTAGTGTTGCTTCTTACCAACCCTTAGGTAAGCATTTTAACAATATCATTATACACTGAATTGAGCATGATAGCATACTGACCTTAGCATGTAGCTCAAAGCATGGCAGTGCAGCACAATATCGGCATTAATTTACACTTAGTTTTGTTTTTTAGACTCAGACAGAAACAGTAAGAGAGCATCACAGAGGGTCAAAACACGGTAGTAGAGAAGGTTTTTTCAAACGAATCATGTCTTCGTGTCCTCTGTGTATTCCAGGTGTTTTCTTGACAGTGGATGTGAGTGTTGCTAGTTCACAGGACTGGCATCAAGCAGGGCCCCTAAGGTCTTTTGGCAGCACCTGCATGAATGAATCACTAAGCGTGGAAAGGATGAAAGTCTCAGTGGCAACTCTGGAAGGTGATAGACCGACTAGGTATCAAACCGATGGCAGCATACAACCCACGGTGCATTTGACTCACTTGTGCTCTTTTCAAGAGGCGCTCTCAAATAACCATCTGAAATCAATTTCTATTGTTCTGTAAGCCTTCATTGTCTGACCATAATGCTCTGCCTTGTGTAAAATTCCAGTAAACACTAATGTTTTCTTAGGTGCTTATTTTAACTGAACAAATATTCTCCAATGTGGATTCAAGAAATTCAATATTTTGGGATAATGAAATGTTATGTGGTTTTTTTCTTATGAACTATAGTTCTGCAACCAAAAGTATAAACAGACAGTTTAAATATATAATTAAGATACACTGACAAATAAAATAAACTGACACACATACTTGAGCAAACTGCAACTGCAAAAATAGCAAAAGTCGTCTGATTCGCTGCCATTTTGTCTTTTGTGATAGTTCTTGACCTGTTATTGATCCTTGAAGGAAAATATTTTTCGCTCTTCAGCGTTAAGAGAGTAGAGACCGAGTAACTGTAGACTAGAAATTTACATTCAGTGCAATGGTCAAAACTTTCAGAGCAGACTGATGTTGCCACAGGCACTCTTCCCACTGTTATAAATGCATTAACCACTTCTTTACCACAAGAAGGCAGAGGGAGTCAAAATAAGAAGACAGACTAGGAGCTATGAGCAGAAAACACAATGTTTATCCGATCAACAATAGAATTATGTCATTTTAAGAGTTGTATTTTCTCTTAGGCAGCACATAACAACCTGTAGGTTTGTGTCTAATGCAAACTTCTGGCATCCCCATGTTTATGATAAAGGAAAATAATCAATAAGCACAGCACGAGTCCTATATGAATCACTGAAAAACAAAAATCACAGATAAAGTGATTCTGGATTAATGCTAGAAGAATAAATGGAGTGTTATTTTGGATCCTGGCCACCAGTTTTCACTCCAATAGCAAGCTTAGTTTGCAAGGTCTGTGTATGTCACACAGACACATATACCTGCCAACTAGTGCTAAGTAACATATGAGGGAAATTTTTCATTCACCTAACTGTACTACAGCCTACTTGGTCTGTTAATACATGTGCCCACACAGCAAGCCATGTTATTTGTCAAATAATTGCATTAATGCTCATAGTGGCCATGTCCCTAAATTGCAAACCCTAAGCCATAATACAATTTAAATGGGTTTAAGCATGTTTATTTCTGCTGGATAGCTGAATATTTAACATGGAGATGTGTGGAAACTAACTTGCCAACCCCAAGGGGGCATTGGAAGAACCACAGTTTTCTGCACTGACTTGATTAGTTATTCCTGGAGGTCACAACTTGTTCATAGCTCAGCAGGTAAATTATAGTGGAGTAAGAAAAGAAAGCATCCTGCGATACAACCCTGAGTTGAGAACTTTGCATGTTTTACCGAAGAAAAAAGATGAATGCAACAGTACTATTTATATCCTCTCTTAAGTCCATGTTCTTGGGTGTGTCTCTGAGGCTGTGAAATTACAACAGAGAGCAAAGCAAGCGGACATCGTTAAAAACGAGAAACTGGTACTCACCAGCACTTGCAAAACAAACAGACTCATCCCCTGTGGCTCTCTGAATATTTCTCCATCACTCTGCTCTTAATAGGAAGTTTAACTCTTCTTCTTTAGACCACAGGCAACAGCCACACTCAGTGGAATCATTCCATTGCAGAATACTGTATTCTGCTTTTCTAATATACTACAAGGAACCTATTTAATAAGCTTGAGGAATATCAAGCTGCTGCATTCAGTTGGTTACTATTATCAAAGGGCTGCAGAAATTAACATTTGTGAACTGCATAGAAATACTACTAATAATAAAAGCAATAACAGTGTGCCAGTTAAGTGAAGTGCAGAAATATCAAGCAGTTGCTATCTTGATGAAATATAATTAATTTAAAAGGAAAGAGTCAACTTCCCAGTCATTAACTTTAACAGCTAAATGTCTTTTTCTGTTTAAAAGGACTATTTTAATTGAGACATAAAATATAAACTTTTTTCAAGTAGCTCTGCAAGGATGTTGTCTAAGAACACTTGAATGTCACATTTGTTTATGTGACAGACACAGCAGGCAGTGGAAATACATGTTTATCTGCTCATGTTTTAATTGTACTGTAGTTTGAGCTCAGATTTGTAGACATATTTGTCTAAATGACATGGAAGCAACATATCACAGCTAAACCTCAAAACTGAAGTGGGGTTGTTTTGTTCTGTTGTGCACTCATAGCCTCACAGTAATAAATTATTAGAAACAAAGACTTGGATCCCATTACCAAAGCAGGCTCAATATGTTTCCCCTGAAATGTCATTATTCAAACTGAAATAGGTTATTCTGTTTACAGCAGTGGCTTCCAGCTGCATAAGTACAGAAGAAAAGATTTATAGAAGATCAAAGTAAAAGAAAGCAAAATGAGGCTACATGAAGCTTTTTTTGGAGTAAAAACATTACAGCTTACAAATTTGCCATCAGTCAACGCTGATTTTTAAGCTTTTTTTTTTTTTTTTTAACTTTTATGGCT